>VZRU01001951.1:427483-434983 GCA_013398155.1 Pedionomus torquatus
TATATATTAAATTAATTATATTATATTATTTATTTTCATAAAAGAAATATATTTTATATAATTTCCTTCCCATTTATATCATATGTGCAGATAATAATGACAAACCATATATTTTCTATACTTGGCTAACCAATCCTTTTTAAAAAGTCACAAGGAAACGAATGGGAATTTCATTTTTCCCTTCACGGTACGGTGTGGTGGCCTCAACAACCTACGGGACCTATGGAAGAGCTTTCAGACAAGGAAGCCTAATCCTTAAATACTTTTAATAAAATATTTAATCCATAAATATTTTATGGTTGTACAGTGGTTTGGCAGGTAGTGAGAAGGCAGGGGAACTACTCAATAGCAACATGAAAGCCCCCAGCATTTGTCTATAGCTATACATATATTTATATAGTGTATATCACTTTCTAAGGAGGAATATAGATTCTAAGACAAAATTTGCATCAATTATCCTAACTCTTCTCCCCCCCCCGGGCTTTTACCACAAAGACCGATACTGAACCAAAAGGATCAGTAACATTTGATTATGCACAAAATTTTTATCAATGAAACATTTAACAACAAAAATCATATATCGGGAGGACGCGTGGAAACCCAAGTGCACTAAAACATCCACACGGCATCCTAATTACACCGCGACATGAAAACTGAAAAACTCACATCTTCAAAAGAATCCACTGGGAATAGGGGGAGAATTTTANGCTTGGCTCCTCACCCACACCCCACCGCGCGGCTCTTCCTACTTAAATTCCTTTAACACCTTCAGTAAAGGGGTGTAGTTCCGTGCCTGTGCCAAAAGCGAAGCACTCGATACAGGAGAGATCTAAACGTCCAACCTACTGGCTGAAATACCCATTTGCTTGAGGGCACCTTTCCGTGAAAATTTACCACCGTTAACTACAGGGTCGTTTTGATTGTGAGCGGTGTTGGCAGTGGCATCTGGAAGTCATTCAAAGGCTTTTGTAAAAGGATATTACTTTCCGCATATTACTCCATTCATTTCAGTTTACAGACACGACTTTATTGCACGAAGGAAAACTCTGCCGGTAACGCAAAGGTCGAGCTCATTGGGATCACTTTCTCCCCTCCTTTTGCGAGGCAGGACTTTCCTGGAGGTGTTCTACCCCTAAAAAGGCTACATTTTGTTCTGGCTGTTGTTACACAGCCCAGGCCTTTCTGGCCTTTACACCCAGGCAACAAAATGTGATGACACGGGTTACAAACCATTTACTCCAGTCTTGTCATTTCGGTTGCATCTATGATTTTATTGAGCCTGAATTCTCTTGACTTGCACTGACCCAGAATCTAATTTTATACACAAGCCCATGAATTCTTAACTGTCCCTTTTTCTGACACTATTTGATGCTTGTGTGTTTTTCACATCCACTTACTTAATTACAGTTTTTCTTTTCTGTATCTTAGCCTTTTTTTTTTTTTTCTTAAATCTTAAAATTTCTCAAAGTTGAAGCAATATTTTTGAACTGGCTATCTAGCACCAAACACATAAAGAAAGAGAAAATTCTTTTGCATAAAATAAATATATTATATATTAAATTAATTCTATTATATTATTTATTTTCATAAAAGAAATATATTTAATATAATTTCCTTCCCATTTATATCATATGTGCAGATAATAATGACAAACCATATATTTTCTATACTTGGCTAACCAATCCTTTTTAAAAAGTCACAAGGAAACGAATGGGAATTTCATTTTTCCCTTCACGGTACGGTGTGGTGGCCTCAACAACCTACGGGACCTATGGAAGAGCTTTCAGACAAGGAAGCCTAATCCTTAAATACTTTTAATAAAATATTTAATCCATAAATATTTTATGGTTGTACAGTGGTTTGGCAGGTAGTGAGAAGGCAGGGGAACTACTCAATAGCAACATGAAAGCCCCCAGCATTTGTCTATAGCTATACATATATTTATATAGTGTATATCACTTTCTAAGGAGGAATATAGATTCTAAGACAAAATTTGCATCAATTATCCTAACTCTTCTCCCCCCCCCGGGCTTTTACCACAAAGACCGATACTGAACCAAAAGGATCAGTAACATTTGATTATGCACAAAATTTTTATCAATGAAACATTTAACAACAAAAATCATATATCGGGAGGACGCGTGGAAACCCAAGTGCACTAAAACATCCACACGGCATCCTAATTACACCGCGACATGAAAACTGAAAAACTCACATCTTCAAAAGAATCCACTGGGAATAGGGGGAGAATTTTAGAGACTATCACAAGGTATTTCACATAAACCAAACCAGAAGTAGAAGCCATACACAAGTATTGGGGACGTTCAGGATTTTTGTAACATAATTTTGTCATTATGCAAAAATGACCGATTAATTTTGACAAAAATTCATGACCTGCTCATGTGGACAGAATCAAGTTTTGCTTGAGCCGGAGCTTGTTTACAGCCTTGGACGGAAGCTCAGCAGAACTTGGTGATTTTAACCTAAGTCTGGCAAAACTCAAGCACAGGTTTACTCAGCGTCCATCAAACAAGGACATGAGGTGTGGAACAGAAAGATGAGGAGACATGACGTGTGCGAATCCTCCGCAGACTGAAGGGACCCTGTCTCAGATGTCTCTGTTGTTACCCTACACCTGTGCTACAATAAGCCCTGAGGTGGTGTTATGGTTTGAGAAAACCCCTAACAATTTACTGTTGTGCAGACAATCATCACCCGATGACCCCTCCCCACCCAGGAAAGGGGAATCAGGGAACACAAAGAAACACAAAGGTTGAAATGTAAATAGATCTAATAGAATAAGACTAAATAATTAACAATACTACTAAAGAACCAGTATTAATCCTGATACTGATGTAAGATTCACAAGAATTATACTCAGCCCGTTCTCAGCAGGAGCTGTGCTCTCCCAGCAGGACAGCCAGTGTGGGACACAAGGGCTTTGGGAGCAAGGGGAGGGCTCAGGGGTTCGGCACCGGGGCAAGGACTTGTCTGGACCCACCGTCATCACAGGAGAGCCCCCTGCACAGCAAACTTTTCTAATTTATACTGAATGTGACGTTCATGGTATGAAATAATCCTGTTGGCAGCTCGGGTCAAACGCCCAGGCCCTGCTCCTCCTCGTCCCTGCACCTGGTGAGGCTCGAAAACACCGGGATCTTGAATCTCACAGAGCCTGGCTGGCCAGAAAGGAAATATTTTCATGAACTCAGACACTAGAGTCTTCTAAAAGTGCAATTTTCCCAGCATTAGAAGAAAAGTTAGTCCTGGGCCTCCCAACCCAGGACAGGTACAGCGATGTTTACTGAGGGGAACACCTCTCTGCTCTCATACACATGGATAAAAAACTGCAAAACATGGCCCAAAATGCTTCCCCCTTGTCAAAACAAGTTCATGGTGACTGTATCTAGCCACGTGGGCTTTCTGTCCCCACTCTCTTGTGCAGCTCCAGAGCACGCATTATAAAGACGTTCAGCATCCGATGCACAGAAGGCCTCGTCACCGGAGCCATGAGGATCTCTCTCCATCAAACTACCCTACTCTCCGCTATTCTAATCTCTTCAGACAGTCCTGCCCAAGAAATCATATTCAGTCGTACTGCCGAAAAGACACCAGCCTCACGGCGTGTGCCAAGTATACAGCTTATTTCACTTTGATTTGTGAAAGTTTAAGTTCTCAAAACACTGGTAAAATATCAATTGCTCAGCAGCCACTGGGAAGCAAACAACAAAATGTAATGAAACTTTTAAGAAAAAAAAAAGAGAAAAAAGGAACGTGAACTCTCACACTTGAATTTATACGCTATTATCAAATGGGGTTTTCAATAATTACTGTACCTGAGCCAGCAAAAACAAAACATACCATGGAATAGTAAGGGAAAAATCAAAGTCATAAAAGAGAGTTCATTCTTCTGCTATCGACTCATTAAGCATCCAGTAGTTAACACAGCTCATAATACAGCCAGTATTTATTTTGACAGATAAATGCAGCCAGCCATTACATCCAGACATGCCCTAATTTCCTCCTACCCTGCACTTTGAGAATCATTCACGTACAAGTGGTTTTTATCCTGGGTTTCTACCCTGATACAGTTTTAATCTCTAAGAGCACGCAACAACGTATTGAAAATTAGAACTAGGAAATGACTTTTTAGAGTATTTTGAGTAATACTGAAGTCTTGCTTGAAACCAACATCTACAGCCTTCAATCATTGCAACGGGCAACCCCTGCAGTAATTCTTTCTAGCCATGTCCCGCCTGCGCCCGTGGAAGCGCCTACAGGAAGGTGCAGGGCTGGCACCTTGACCCTATCCCGCACAAGCTGGTTTTTTTAAGGAAAAGTGAGAAAGCCGCCAAAAAAATAACTACACAAACCCCAACGTTGATGGTTAACACTCACCGTGCCCTGGTTTCAAAAGCTGACTTACAACATTATGTATTCTATTGCCTTAGGAATTTGTCACTGTCAGCGTAACGTAAGCAGATGTAATATTTTAAAGGATGTATTTAAGTTGAAGCAAATGCACTGCGATGTAAAGAGTGCAATCCTCAGTTGTCCCTGTCTGTACATTACTCCCTTTCCTTTTGGGCAAGTCGGCGTATCTCTAGAAGAAATCCTCAATACTCTTCTCCTCCACAAGTAAAGTACAGATAAAAGAATCCATTAATCTAAATTTTACAAGATTGGAATTCACTGCCAATCAAAACAAATCAAACTAACGGGATGCTTTTCTCTGTCAGAGATTAAACCCTTACTTAATAGAATACAAAACAGTTGCACTTGGTGCTGCCACCACTGAAGAAGTGTCCTTCCTCTCCCCTCCTCGGATACTGCCATCAGTAATGGATCTGTCAAACTGCCGTTATCAGAAGATCCCCTACAAGCAGCAGCTTCTTCTCCCTGGCAATGAGAAAACTCCCATGTTTTGTTTTGTGTCTCTGGAGAAAAGTAAACCTTCCCTAATTTAATTCCCAAGTAAAGGCTACAACAAACAGTACACCTTGGGGTGGGGGAAAAAAAGTGATGTCTGCAGGTGGATCTCAAAGATCAGTTGGTGACAGGAGGCTCACGCACACTCTGCTGCCCAAAGACCACAAAGAATATGCAACTCCTTGGTCTGTGTGCTCCCCCAGTCTCACCACATCAGAAATTACTCTTCTCTGTTCAGACAGAGCTTATAAGCCAAAGAAGGGACATGAAGAGAAAAAACCCACAACCAAACCCAGCAAAAATAAGGGCCCACTGATACATTCCTCAAAACTGAGCAACTGTCTCCTTTCGTTCTGGCAATCTCAGATGCCTCTAAATATTCACGTCCTGATCTCACAAAGTCACAGAACTGTCAGACCTGGAAGGGACCTCTCGAGATCACCCAGCCCAACTCCCCTGCCAAAGCAGGGTTGCCCAGAGCACATCCCTCAGGACTGCATCCAGGTGGGGCTTGAAGGTCTCCAGAGAAGGGGACTCCACACCCTCCCTGGGCAGCCTCTGCCAGGGCTCTGACACCCTCACCACAAAGAAGTTCCTCCTCAGATTCCAGTGGAACTGCCCCTGTTCCAGCTTGTGCCCATTGCCCCTCGTCCTGTCACTGGGAACCACTGAGAAGAGTCCAGCTCCATCCTCCTTCAACCCACCCTATACATGACCCATCCTATACGTCAACCCACCTATACATGACAGGATTTTCTTATATGGCTGCAACCTCCAAGTTAAAAATCTTTCATCGGAATCTTTCTGATTGTTTGTCCCTTGCATTTTTTGGGGTGGGGTCTGATGTACAGCCAGGTCTGCAGTGACCCCTGGCATGGCTGGTGTTCCTCAACCCACCCTGTGCAGCGCAGACTCCTTCAGAGCAGAGGACCTGACCTGCTGCAGGGGACGGTAAAGGTGCTGTGAGACCCCCAAACCACAACTTCAAAGCATTCCTTCTAGGGAACCACACTTGGGCAGCAGGAGCACACCTAGGCCAGGCAGTGCAGCACCACCACGAGATGCCTTTCCAAGCAAGAATGTGTCAAGAGACAGGACCAGCCAGGCTGGGCACCTGCCAGTCCAACCTCTCCAGGTCCCAGGACTAGGCACATCTGCAACAATGCTCTGTGGCCGCTACTGGTACCAGTTCACACACAGAATGCTCAGCTACCTCTACCAAAATGCTGCTTTTCATGGTGAAGAAATACTGAATGCTCAGAGCTAGGCCAAAAACCACACAATGACCAAACTAAGAGACAAAGACTTTTATCTGAAATGGTTGCAATTCTTACCCAGGATGCCCCATCTCCCTGGCATGGAGCCTCTGCTCCTCGGGAACTTTGTTCTTACCCATTTACTTTCCTGGGTTCCTGCAGGTCACAGAATCACAGAATACTATGGGGTTGGAAGGGGCCTCTGGAGATCACCTAGTCCGACCTCCTGACAAAGCAGGTCCACCCAGAGCAGGCTGCACAGGAACGTGTCCAGGCAGGATCTGAATGTCTCCAGAGATGGAGACTCCACCACATCTCTGGGCAGCCTCTGCCAGGGCTCTGCCACCCTCAAAGTTCCTCCTCATGTTTAGATGGAACTTCTTACATTCCAGTTTGTGCCTGCCTCCTCTTGTCCTGGGCACCACTGATAAAAGACTGGCCACTTCCTCTTGACACCCACCCTTTAAGTATTTGTAGGTGTCCCTCATGCAGTCCCCAAAGTGGGTTGAAGGGGTAACACTTCTTGGTCACCTCAGTTGCTTTTGAGTCCTTCTGCTCTGGAAAGGTTTCTGCTCTTGCAGAGGGACGGCACCGCAGGCTTGCCTTCGCCCCGCACCCGTCCACGGTGGCTGCCACTGATGCTGTAGCATCACCTAATTCACAGCTTCTCGATATTTTGATTTTTACACCGTTTTGTAGAGGCACTTGAAAACAGATTCTCCACTCTTTTCTTCCCAAACATCTACCACACTCAAAAGCAAGTTGAATCACACTCCTTTTGGAGAAGGCACCCAGCAGCAGGATGACAATGCGCGTGTGACTCACATGACAGATCTGGGCTCCCATCTGATGAGCCGTCGGTTGGCACCAGGAGCTTCTCTCCAAATCAGCAGTACAAGCTTAGGTCTGCTGTATGCAAACAGCGGAGGCACGCTGCAAACAAACCCCAGAGGTAGAATTTGAGTCCCCGAGTGTCAGGTAAATGCTGTTAGCAGATGTGTTACAACCTCTGCGACTCCAGGTGCTTCAGCTACCGAATCAAAGGCAGACTTCAAAGGTTCTCATTCTGCAGTAAGCAGTGGTGGGGAAGGCAAGGAAGCATGACAACTAACAAACGTTATCAAAGGTAACAAAAATGGTGCAAGGAATTCAGGGGGGTGGAGGACATAAACTTGGAGGTTACACGGCATTTGATTGTTTAAAAATTGCTAAGAGTGCTGGTAGCTGTTCACGGTATGTGTGCGTGTATTTTTCTTTGGGTTTTGGGGGGAGCTGTGGTTTTTTTGTGGGGCTTTTCTTGCTTAGCTTGTTTTTG
>VZRU01001951.1:445526-503561 GCA_013398155.1 Pedionomus torquatus
TTTTTTTTTTTGAAGTGCACAAAAATACCTGCGACTGAATCACCACTTTACAACATGTAAAATCACGGCTGCCCAGTTTTCTAGCCTTTCCTCATATGGAGAAGGTGATTTATAGCACGCATCCTCAATAAATACTTAGTTCTTCTTTTCCATGTTGCCAGGCACATTACTAGACACTGCACCTTGAACCTTCCGTCCTTCCCTTTGGAATAAGGGCCCCTGGGTTTCAGTGATGAGCAAAAGGTGTTTCTGCCCGGAGCTGGGGTCAGGACTAGCATGTTGATGGTCTGTTAACTGCTGGAAGGCAGCAGTGCTCTAGGAAATATACCACTACTTCTGTCCATGCCTTTCTCTTCTTTCCATTCTCCAAGGAGGGGATCAAGCACATCGCACCCCCAACCCAGCAGCGCCAGCAGCCTGGCCCCTGGGCTGCTGTTTCGAATTAGAAAACCAAAATTGACATTGTTGCCTATGTAAGTATTAAGAACCCAAACTAAAATGTTTGTATCTATAACAAAGATTAGCACATTAGCTAGTAATGACTATTACTAAGCTTGCTTTCAAAGCGTACACCTACTGTGCTTTTTATTTGTTTCCTTCTGTTTATGATTTTTTTCATACCTAAAGCAGATTTGCTTCTATTGACATGCTATGTAAGTAACAGCCTTATGGACAGCTAAATTGACTAGTAATGGAGAGCTGTCAGGTTATTTTCTTTCTCATTAAAGTCTTTATTTTGTGCTCCATAAAACACAGAGAGATTCGGCACTTCACTCTTCATCCATTCAAAGTCTGTTAAATTATCACAGCAAACAGCAGAATATGAGCATAGATAAAAAACAAAAGAAAAACATCTACCTCATTTGCAGCAAGAAATGCATTGTTTGCTTCTGCCATGTTCATGTAGTTGTTATTGTTTCCAAACTGAAAGAAAAATAAATATTTGGATTTTAATGCATGCCATGATAAACTTTTCTTTACCCCATCACTGGCACAGAAATAGTTGGCAAAAAAAACCAAACCCAGAAGCAAAACAACAAACAGATAAGATGTAATTTTGCAGATGTTCTTTGAAATCAGAACTAGATTGGATTCAACACTGTGATCGTTACATACTCTGCATCCCCAGGTCTGTACAGGGAGTAAATCCAAGTGTAGCGCTTGAACTTTCTTTGTCCATGTAGCAAAGCCGCCCCGCAGTCCTAGAGGTGACTTTGCAAATTAAGTGAGCATTAGAAAGAGACTGTTCTCCAGAAAAGACATTTAGACTCTACTACGTCTTTCCTGACACGTGTTATAACAATTCTGCAGATGATCCCGGTCCGGGGGACTGCTGCAGCTAGAAGTAGCTGTCCTATTACTAGTCCAAGTAAACCTCCTTTTAAAGAGATGAAGGTCATTAAGGGGAAGAATGAGAATCTGTAATGTTGTTCTGCCACTGTTTCCACAAAAGTAAAATGCCAAACAATTCCCTTCTGTCTAATTCTTCATTCCAGTTGAGATCCCACACCCCTGGTGAACATTAACACCAGAAACTTTGGCAAATCAGAGAATCCTGTGTCACAGAGACCTCGATATCTACCCAGGGTGGGGTGGGCCGAGCGCCCACTTGCTCCCACCGAGGTGCAGCTCCTCTCACATGCGAGTGATCTGAAAGGATCCTCTCACATGCCACCGGGCTATTTCCTCCAAATTCTCAAGTATGAACATTTGTTGAGGAGATAAGTACTTTTCCTTTTACAGACTGAGCATGGAAAAGAAAAAAAATATCGATATTTGGTCAATTGACACTTGGAGTGCTACAGGCCCTTAAATGCCACTTCCAAAGAGCAGGCTGTCTGGTAACTAGTTCTGCAAGTGTTCCTGGAGGAGGCAGGCACCCAGAGTCTTTGCTTCAAGGAAGAAATATCACACAACACGCAGCTACCACTAAAATACTAAATCACAGGCTTTTTCCCCATGTCTGTTGTCAGGCACAGCACAGACTGTCAAAGTACCAGAGAATGGTTAGAGTTCCAACCCCCCTGCCCTGGGCAGGGACACCTCCCACCACACCAGGTTGCTCCAAGCCCCATCCAGCCTGGCCTTGAACCCCTCCAGGGATGGGGCAGCCACAGCTTCTCTGGGCAACCTCTTCCAGTGCCTCACCACCCTCACAGCAAAGAAGTTCTTCCTGAGATCTCATCTAAATCTCCCCTCCTCCAGTTTAAAACCATTCCCCCTTGTCCTATCACTCTACTCCCTGACCAAGAGTCCCTCTCCAGCTCTCCTGGAGCTCCCTTCAGATCCTGGAAGGCTGCTCCAAGGTCTCCCCAGAGCCTTCTCTTCTCCAGGCTGAACAGCCCCAGCTCTCTCAGAGAAGAGGTGCTCCAGCCCTCTGATCATCTTGATGGCCCTCCCCTGGGCCTGTTCCAACAGGTCCATGTCACTTCTCTGTTGAAGACTCCAGAGCTGGACACAGTGCTCCAAGTAGGGTCTCACGAGCACAGAGCAGAGGGAGAGAATCACCTCCCACGACCTGCTGGTCATGCTTCATTTTGATGCAGCTCAGGATGGGGTTGGCTTTCTGGGCTGCCACTTTGCTCGGGCTCAATTCACTACTGCAGTACTTGGTGCCTGATCACTTTTAGCAGGGAAGGGCTTCAGACCCTGACTCTCTCCAGTTCCTCCAGCCATCTTTTCAAGAAAGGCCCTTTCCCCGTAAACTCCAAAATCAATTTCTGAAATAAGACCAGAAGTTAAAAGGAAGGGGGGCAAAAAAAAAAAAAAAAAGAAAGAAGGAAAAAAAAACAAAGAAGAGGAGAAAACTGTAGTGATAGAGGATAAAAAAAGGAATATGGATACAAAGAATTGGGGGCTCATGTACCTGACTGACAAAACAGAAGACAATCAAACAAAATCAGAAGACAGTCATGGAGAGAGAGAGGCAGGAGTACAAGATGAGATTCCCCACTCTGAAGCACGAAATTCCATTTGTGTACTTAACATGCTGAATCTTTCAACCTATAACACATGTTTAGCAACAGAGGCCTTAGCACAATATGTAGGCTGCCTCATAGCTTTTAAAACTCTGTTATCCCCAGCTATGCAGATACTCAAGTAATGTCATCCATTTTTTAAAAGCCCAGATGTCACCCGTTTTTTGGAGATTAAAAAATTCAAATAAAATTGCACATTGAAATTACTGTTTTGGCACATAAGGGTATGTGTGCGTGGATTTGCTGTACAAAGACACAGTTCTTCAGCCGAGCAGTGAGATCGACAGGATAGGTTTTTTTTTTCCCATGTCAGTTAGTGGCAAACTAAGAAGGATTTACATGAAAAACTCCAATGGCTCTAACAGAGCTCTTCTTTCTACAGTAACAACAGAAGTGGGAACAGGTTTTCAAATCCTAGCCAAGTGCAAAGGTACAGTAGGCAAGTACAGCTCCAGCACTGGAGAAGTAAGCGGGCACAAACCCTATTTTAATGATCTGAGCGAAGGGCAATGTAGCTGGTTTTCACCTTTCAGAGTAAAATTTTACATCGTTTTGCTCCGTGTGGATTCCTCACACCACGGCGACTGCTGTTCTGACTGCCAAGTGGTTTTTCTTCCTTTTCCCTTTATAGAGGAACACAAAGGGGAAAGTGACGACATCATTTTCCGGTTTATTCAGACTGTGGAAGCAAATGACGTAACGGGGAACGTCAAAGCTGAAGTCACACGTACATACCAATAGGTTCATTCTGCTCTCGAGCTGTGCTATTCAAGATCCTATTGTGTATGACCCAGGCACTGATGTCAGAACCCGGCATATTTAGGCTCTGGTTAGTATGGATCATAACTAATATTATTGGAATTTATATTTTTTTTTGTCCCTGAATTAGAAAGCCATTGAAGGCACACAACAATTATCAGTGAGTATTTCGAAGATTAAACTTCCTTATTATCTAATGGTACCTATAACAACAAAAGAAAATAAAATGGTTATTATCTTAAGGACCTAAACAATTCAAAAAACAAATTAAGCTTAGAGTGAAATAAGAACTGGGTTAGAAATCCTCTTCTGAACAGTTAGTCTGCGAATGTAATTACTGAAGAAACTACAGCTAATCAGCTGTGAATTGTATCCATTAATTAGTATTTGCCCTGGAGAAATGAGAAAAATCAGTAACAATGTTAACACTGCAATGCACTGATGAGTACTGAAACACAGGGCCCTCAGCGTTTAGTCAAGCAGGTGGCTCCAATGGTCCAAGTAATTTAAAAAGCTCTCACCTGAAGTGCAGAGCCGGAATTACAAAGCACTTCTTGCATATCTTTGTATCTATATAAGGCTATAATTAATGGCTTTTAATTTAGAAACACTTTGTGATCAGCTGGGAACAGTTATAAATCATTCTAAATAGAACAAGGGGTTCTTGTCTATTTTAGTAAAATAATTTGGGAAAGATGTTTTCTTTTTTTTGCCGAACAACTCTTGTTGCAGTCAACATTTTTCCTCCACTGATTTTCTACAGGAACCTTCCCTCGCTCTGACCCCTCAGCCACCTTGGAGCATTCCCACAGCTGCCAGCAGACATCCCAGTTCGAGGCGAGATGCGGGGATTTGCTCTGCCCGGGTATGCTCCGGCAGGGTCCATCCCACCGTTTCCCTGGGACAGAGAGGGAGTAAGATGCAGCACCCAGTCTAGGTAGTTTGTTTTTGTGCTGGCACTGGGATGCTTTGCAAATCCTTAGCCATAGCAATTTGCAGGTTTTGCATAAAGTTTTGCACTGAAGATCTGAGAGCTGGCTCACACACACCATTGCATCGCAAACTATTTGTTTCCTTCAATTTCAGGAGCCCAACAAACTTCACCTTAAGTTCTAATAAATACATTAAGTGCCAGCGGGACAGCTCACTGCCCCAGCGAGCCAAGAGAAACCACCCGTACCCGCTGGTCTCCTGAAATGCCCTGCAAACAAACCAAACCTCTTCTGAACTTGTTGCGAATCGCAGCCTTCGTTCTTCACACCAATCTCATGAGCTTCAACAAGGCCAACTGCCAGGTCCTGCACTTGGGGCACAACAAGCCCATGCGTGGCTACAGGCTTGGGGAAGTGTGGCTAGAGAGCTGCTTGGCAGAAAAGGACCTGGGGGTTCTGGTTGACAAGAGGCTGAATATGAGACAGCAGTGTGCCCAACTAGCCATGAACACCAATGGCATCCTGGTTTGTACAAGAAATACTGTGCCCAGCAGAAGTAGGGAGGTGATTGTCCCCCTGTACTCAGCACTGGTGAGGCCACACCTTGAGTGTTGTGTCCAGTTCTGAGCACCTCAACACAAGAAAGATCTTTAGGTGCTGGAGCAAGTGCAGAGGAGGGCAATGAACCTGGTGAAGGGCCTGGAGAATAAATCTTATTTTCAAAGAAAGAAGTGGTCAAACACTGGAATAGGCTGCCCAGGGAGGTGGTTAGTCCCCATCCCTGACTGTGTTTCAGGGTCACTGAGATGTGGTGTTGGGGGCTATGGTGTAGGGGAGAACTTGGTAGAGTGGGGTTGATGTTTGGACTTGATGATCCCAAGGGTCTTTTCCAACCTGAATGATTCTATGATTCAATCATTGCATTACAACTATGACAGTTCAGCCCTTTCCTCTTCTGTGTCGCAAGGACACTTGAATCCTGGCCCTACTGACATCCGTAAGGATCGTCAGGGAGATTGTAATGAGAGAGACGGGATGTCTGCTTACTAATACCATGGATAAAGAATGTCAAGAAATTTGATTATTCCTCAAATAGCTTGTTGAAGCTCTTCTCTTCGCTTTGCTACCAGACCTGAATCCCAACATCTTGCCTCCTTCTTTTCTAGATGTCTAGGGTGTGTATTTGCAACGCCGAGGGAAAAGTCACGCCCTCTGTTTCTTCCCCTACACACAAGCTAATGAAGATCAAATCAACCCCTGTCTGAGATTGGGGGTATAAAACCTGTATCACTGCTCCCCTTGTACAAACTATATTTGCCCAAAGCTCCTAAGGCCAGATGCTGAGAGACCTTTTTGCAAATCCGCAAATGCTACCTGGGCCTTCAGGCTACCCTTGCACTCACCAGATCTGAAATATTGCTGGGTTACAAAAGCAGAGACTGACGGACCGTTGTTTCAAGAAAGACATCTGACATGACAAACATCACAGAAAACCTTGGCAAGTTCAGTGTAAAAATAATCACGACTAAATATCCAGAGCCTCCATTCCTAACAAAAAAAAATATTCAGAAAAAAATCTCACAAGGGAAAGCAGCAGCCACTGTCTGGGTTCTTCTGCAGTTGTGATAAATTCAAAAGCCACCACAAGAAATAAAACAAGCAAAAGAAGTTAATGCCAAACCCCCATAATATTCAAAGGCCAGGCTGGATGGGGCTTGGAGCAAGCAGGGCAGTGGGAGGCGTCTGGGCCCAGGGCAGGGGGGTTGGAACTTGATGATCTTTAAGGTCCCTTCCAACTCAAACCATTCTATGATTCTATTAATATTTTAAAAAGCACAAAGCAAATAACTAATCATGAAGGCATTACAGACACACAGAACAACATTTTGAACCTATAAAAAAAAAGTTAATGGGAATTTTGCTACCGATCTTAATGTAGAAATTATTTTACTTACAGCATTCAGGCATTCATATTTATTATGACATTTCTGTCTTTAAATCGACTTGGTTATGGTGCACATGCCCACTATTCATTTCCTAAAAAGCACAAGTACGTAAGTAAGTTAAAACCAGACACAGAGGAGCCCAGACTTTTACCTGAGAATCTCAGTGGGACAAAAATGAATTTTTAAAATACTAGTATTTTAAAGCTCAAGAGTAACATTAGATTCATCAGGCAAATACATTAGATTTTTAAAATAATTATTTTTCTAATATTGCTGCTTAATTTAATAGTGATGCCACAAGCATGAAGAAACCACTGGAAGGCTTATTGTTCTAGCACAAAATACTACCAAAACCATGGAATTTGAATAAATATCCCAAGTGAAAAATTCAATGAAAAATATATCCAGACCAGGAACAGTCTATCATCTTCTCATGACTAATCCAGAGACTGAAAACTTGCTCAAAAGGAGTGATTGCAACTCTGTACTCAGAGACTACATATTTTATACTGAGAATAAACACAAAAATCAAAATAGAGTTATTACAGAATCCACTGACCACTTTTAAAAAAATAATTGTTATATTAAAGAAAGCCCTACCGCAACGCTGACTGCAAAACAGAATTCAGACTTAGTTATCATGGCACTACCAGTTCTTTCAAAGTTATTAGTTAATGCTTAGTCAAAACGCACATCTAAAGTTTCCTGGGACACTATCTCCAGGCAAAGCTCTCACTGGCTTGATGCTGACCTCTGGAAGTGGCTCTAAACTAGTTTTGTCACAGCACTACATATCTGCTGGCGTATTTTAGACAGTTAGACATCTTGCTTATGGAAAATGGCAGCCTCAACCAATCCCACTTCCAGTATTTCTCCATTAAAGTTAGAAACCATTAATAAAATCACTCTTTTATGGTGCGAGCATGCTCATGTGCTTTATATAGAATAATATCTTCTTGCACAAATATATATTATGGCAAGGATCTCAGTTCTATCTTCATATTTGGCAAATTAATTCCTCTGAGATTACACTATCCTTATGAGTAAAAGAAAGATAACGATCCCAAAAGATGTAATTACAGACCAAAACTAAATTACTTTGCAGGTCTAAGTACTGTATCTTAATAATTTCAATGGAGAACATCTTCACTGCATTTGGGCAGATTTGATTTTGCTGCCTGACCAATAATTACAGCTCTGGCAAATACAATGTCTGATAAGGACATCAATTAAGAATGAGCATTGTGTTATTTAAAAAAAAAAAAAAATTCATCATGTTCACAGCCTGTCTGATTGAATGAAATGCCAAATTAAATTAATGGAGATTGCTAAGTCTAGCTGGCTGGTGGGGAACCATGCAGAAAGTGGGACAGCATAGACAATAAACTGTCTGTAATTAAAAGATGAGAAGCTGGACTAATGCTACTTCAGCCTGATTACTCCAAACAAAACAATATACACTAAAATTATTCTGGTAACAGAAGTAGATGGAGTGGGAGGAGGGTTGGGAAGAGGGTTGGTTGTTTTTTTTTTTTGAAATAGTATCAACTATCACAATCTATGAGCAGCAGTGTCCTCATCAGATGTATTAAATTAAATATTGGTTTTTCTCATCAGGAAACACGATTTATTTTCTCAACGAACACAAAAATAACAGGTGAGAATTCTCCAGTCGTTTCTGTTCTAGATGGATATCCAGCTAATCTCTGCAGAGGCTTTACTTTTAAGTAAGATGCCTTCCTAGCAGGAGCAGAGTGTTCTTTTCTGGAAGAGTAAGTCCTTCATAAGAGTCTCGATACTTCAGAAGCAGTAGATGGTATTCGTATGATTTCAGAAAATGCAAGTATTCTACTTTGGTTTTGCTACTAGAAACCACGAGGCAGATTTTAGTAGCTGGTTCATGGATGCAGTTGTAAGTGAATGAAGCGTCTTTTAAAACACTACTTTCAAAACCTTGTAAAGAAAGAAGTAGTTTTATCTCAGAATGAATGCAAAACGGTATCCTCAATTTTGCCACTACACAGCTCCCCATAGAAATTTCCCAGAATCACAGAATCTTCATGGTTGGAAGGGACCTCTCAGATCATGGCGTCCAACCAAACACACACACACACACAAAACCCAAACAAAAACCAAAATGGAACAAAACAACGAAAAACAAGCAAACAAAAAAAACCCACAAAACAAAACACCTAACCCAACAATCTCTGCCACCAGAGCCTGCCCTGCAGTGCCACGTCTACGTGTTTCTGAAATACCTGCAGGGATGGTGACTCCACCACAGCCCTGTGCAGGCCGCTCCAGGGCCTGACCACCCGCTCACTCAAGTCATTCCTCCGAATATCTAATCTGACCCTCCCCTGCCACAACTTCAGACCATTCCCTCTGCTCCTGTCGTTATTCCCTTGGGAGAAGAGCCCAACACCCACCTCTACACCCTCCTGTGGGGGAGCTGCAGAGGGCAAGGAGGTCTCCCCTCGGCCTCCTCCAAACTCCACACCCCCAGCTCCCTCAGCCTCTCCTCCCAGGACTTGTTCTCCAGCCCCCTCCCCAGCTCGGTGGCTCTGCTCAGGACACGCTCCAGCCCCTCAGTGCCCTTCCTGCAGTGAGGGGCCCAGAACTGAGCCCAGCGCTGAGGGGAGGCCTCAGCAGGCCCCCCGCAGGCCCCAGCGCTCCTNTCAGGGAATGAGTTATTATTTATCATAAACAACCTGCAGCTATTGGGGCATGAGGATTGAGTCCCTGAGTGTAGAGGTCATGGACAGTTGGACCAGGTACCTTCAAAGGCTCCCCATTTGGGTCAGCCTTTGACCAACTACCAGAGACCAGACGGTGTATCCCAGTTACATCCAAGTGCTACGTTTGTGTGTGCACAAGGGTGTGGATACCTGGACAGAGGCAATGCTTTTGTTGGCAAAAGACATTTTTTGAAGAATTTCCCAAAGTCTTGGACCGCTAGTTAATACATATTACATAGGCCAAGTATTGTATTTGAGCCCTTTCATTCATATTCTTACAGCAGATTTATGATTAGTGATTTTATGATTGTGACAGGATAGTACAATAGATATCAGCTTTCTGAGGCAGATCGCAGCATTACTCTTACTTTCAGCAGATAATACCTTCTGGAAGCAAGTTCATTTCCTGCTAGGTTCTGCCTGCAAATTCTCTAGGAGAGATCTTCATGTACGTGTGAAAAACTACATGGAAAGTGTTAGCCTTAAGTGACTTGTGCCACCAGAACTTACTACACGCCACTCATTTCTCTCTGTTTTTTCTGCATCAGGATTCTCTAACGCACCACATCAGCACCCTGAAATAACCCGGAGGAGCTGCGGGCCCTGGTGAAAACAAAAGGAGCTCCTACAGGGAATTTCACACCAGAAAGATTCATTTGCTTAAGAACACATTGCTGATGAGCAACTATCCAACAGCAGACAGGAGCACAAAATGTTAAAATAAATGCATGTAAGCACCCAGTTTGGCAGTTGCATCCCTAATGCTGAGGTTTAGGCAAATGAATAATCTCATCAGCAGTTCATTAATTATTGAATCTGCACATAAGTGTCTGCACAATCATATATTTGACAGGCTTTTGATATTTCAGATCTTAAAAGCCTTTAATTCAGGGCACCATTTAGATTCCAATTTCTGAGTCTTAAACATCTTCCACACTAATTGTTATATATATATGTTTATTTACCCATGTCTAGGCATATATATGTGTACACACATACTCTCTACACTTTGCTTAGAGGAAAAAAAAATAAATCTGTGGGATAAAATACTTCAGCAAGATCCTAAAGAAGAATAGACATTTATATTTTATAATAGACATTTATATTTGTCCTCAAATCTCCATCAGATGCACTGTTTGCAGATAGTACAGATTTAAAAGTTTTAGGAAAGCAATTGGAATGGAAATATTTGAAGTTACTTTAAAAGCTTTCAGCCAGCAAATAAAAACTTTGACAATAACAATAAAAAGCACTGACTTAATCTCCCTAATTCCAGCCAAACTCTTTAATATGAACTCCTTCAATGAATTCCACAGCCAAAAGCAGTAACTGAATGATATTTTGCCAAGTGTGATACTGTGTGAGTCTTAGGAACAGTAATGAAAGGAATATTTAATGGTCTCATGTTAGACATTTTCAGATCTCTTAAGGAGGATACAGTCTATAAAAGTTTTTACACGCAAGAAGTAGCTCTGTATGAATATGCACAGTATTATTATTCTGTTGATTGACAGTCGAGGCAATTAAATATATTTTTAATGCTATTATTTATATTTATATAAATGCTATTATTTATATTTTATATTTAATGCTATTTATTCCTTATTTAAATGCATAAATATTTATGTGAAATATTAAATATTAAAAGATGGTCCAAAATGCAGCCTGGTCCTAATATTTACACAAGATTAAGGTGAGCGTTACAGAATCAGTCTGGATCTTGAAAGTTTTCTCCAAGACAAACATACTAAATGTTTTGCTGTCACGTGTTCAAAGAGTTTTGAATTACCATTTGGGCTCTTTGCAGGCAAGAATGGATTTTTCCATTCTGCCCACCTTGGCTTCAAAGGTAGTAAAACAGAGACTCAAATGTGGATTCTGAATACATCTCTGCCTCCACCTACAGATGCTGAGACTGGTTTTCCCTCTGTGGAAGGTTAATACAAATATCAAACTTCGACCAATCCACTAAGTTTCACATAAAAAAAGAAAGACTCCATAAGATCTATAGATGTTACTTCAAACAGCTCTGAAGTACGTTCACTATCATCACACCCTATTATTGCCTGAAGCTTAAAATACAGGGAGAGACCAAGCATTAAGATAAACACTTTCAGCAACAAAGCCAAGGAAAGGCCACTGCAGTTTTAGCATTTGTTTAAAGATATAAGAATATTGAAACAATATGGTTTTTTTCTTTGCTTTTTAACCTAGAGTTGTTTGTGATGATGAGCTACGAAACTGATCATGAGCTATGAAATTATATTGAGGATCACTCTCATGAGCACGTACTCGCTGCTGAAATAAATTAAACATAAATTGTCCCAGAAGAAATACATTGCTAAAATGCTAAAGAACTTACTTACATGGTTAGGCCTCTTGTTTGTATGTATTTTTCTAAAACTCTGTAGCAATTTAGATTCCGCGTGAGAAAGGTCTTTGTTAATGCGTCGTTTCACAGCATCCATTCAATGCGTGTATTTTATGAGTTATATTTATATAGGTAATTTATTGTTAACCAGCTCGTGTTATACATAAGATCTTATTTCTGGTGAAATCAGAGGACAGATGGCAGTTAAATTACGCTGTCTTCCACGACAGCTCTACAGAACCGTAGCAAGGGTAAAGCGCAACTGCTCCCTTTCCACATCCCTGTGAGAGGGTGGAAATGTCTCTACTCTCCATGACATTCACCACATGGAAGAAGATCAGCAGCCGCTCAGAGGGTCCTCGACACCTACACGGGGCACTGCAAAATCACTTGCAAGGAAGACCCCAACCCAACTGTGGACCTGATTATGGGGCTGCCCCTCCAGCCTGCCTTCCCAGGCACCTCCAGCTGGGACACGAGCACCGATGCCAGCAGTGGGTGCCATCACTGGAGGCCACTCGCTCATGCCCCACTGGGGACAGGCATCCAGTGGCACACGTGGGACCTAAAAGCCAGCAAGGTCCAGAGGAAGAGCAGCACTGTGTCCCCTTCTCACAGTAACACACCAAGGTCAGCATTAAAAGCCCTTCTTTAACTCCCCCTCAGGAGGGGTATGAAACAAGTAACCCTACACTTCCATCTGAGTATCCTTTTGCCCCCAGACGTTTGGTCTTGCCTGCTGTAACAGTTTTTTAATAGTTTTTTCTGAGGGGAAAAAATGCAGAGAGAGCTGGTTTTGCCACATGAAAATTTCTCCGTCACCTTCCTCTTGGAGGCATTAAGCTCATACATCCAAGGTGTTAATCATGTCTCCCCCCTCCATATTTATTTTATATAAGCTGTCTAAGCATTGAATCTAAGCATTTCTTAACATAATGGCAGCATTTTCTTCTTAGAATCCCAAGAAATAGTTTTATATCACTATATTCAAGACTACTGTAACATTTTCTCACACAAATTTAAAGTGATGTGATTATACTGCAATTGGGCTGTAAGTAGCTTTTCTTAGAATCTTATATCAAATTTCACTCACTCCAGCGAAAATCATAAATTCCATTCTAGACTGTGATTCAGCTCTACTACACTAGCAAATTATATCAAGTTTTAAATATAAAATTGATAGAGAAAGGGTGAAGCAGATGTAGACGTTTTATAATAATCATAATGGAGGATTAGTCAAGACACTTTCAGGCTAAAATCAGTACATGCATGAAATCTTAAATGTCTCAACTCTCAGTCATGTTGATACTGTGAGTTCCTGCAAATTTTTTTTCTGAAAAATTAAATACTTTCCACTTTAGAAATACTAATCATAATCAAATAGCAAACCAGCATTTACTATAAGTCGCTATTAACTCTACTTCATTACATGCAAGGCTGTACAAAGCAAGCCATCCATTGCAAGGACAGTCTGTAGGATGTAATCTGCTCTTATTACACACATACCCAAATAAGAAACAGAGAAAAGTCACCCTGGCACTGGTGAGGCCACAACTGGAATCCTGCCTCCAGTTCTGGGGCCCCCAGTTCAAAAGATGGAATGACTGGAGAGAGACCAGTGTAAGGCAACAAAGATGATGACGGGATTGGAGCATCTCCCTGAGGAAGAAAGGCTGAGAAAGATGGGACTTTTTAGCCCAGAGAAGAGAAGGCTGAGGGGAGACGTTAGGAATGCAGACAAGTATCTGAAGGGTGGGTTGAAGGAAGATGGAGCTGGAGTGTTCTCAGTGATTCCCAGTGACAGGATGAGGGCCAATGGGCACAAGCTGGAACACGGGAAGTTCCATTCAGGGATGAGGAAAAACTTCTTTGGGGTGAGGGTGTCAGAGGCTGCCCAGGGAGGGTGTGGAGTCCCCTTTTCTGAAGACCTTCAAGCCCCACCTGGATGCAGGCCTGAGTGATGTGCTCTGGGCAATCCTGCTTTGGCAGGGGAGTTGGACTGGATGATCTCGAGAGCTCCATGTAAAAGAGATGCCCTTCTGTGTGGGAAGAAGAGGGGAGCCCAGATGAGGCTCAAGGATTTCATACACTAACCTCCTCACAACAGCAGCTGGGCAAGACTGACTGACAGGCACAAGATTTAGGAATTTTGCTCAGCTGAAGACGTTTTCCAATTTGGAAAAATTACGTGTGCCAATATAATACAGTTTAGAGATAAACGTTGGAAACACATAACACATCACTTCCTCCTGTTTCTTCATCCTACATCAAACTTCAACCTGGGAGATTTCTCCACTAGTTTTAGTTGGGCCTGGATTAGGAATCCCACAGCAGGGAAGCCTCCGGAGAGTCCTCAGCAGCAACTAACTTTATTTAAACATGCAAGATTGAATTGTATGCAATGGTCTACAATAACAATAGAGGAGAATTAAATTTAAGAGTGGAATAATTCCTCATGCCGGCTTGTATCCCTACTTTATGCCAGTGAGACCAATAAGGCTTAATTTATCTATCTTTAGCTTCCTACCGTTTCATTCCAACCTGAAGGCAACGTTTTGGGCAGCAGAAACTTTATTTTGTAGGTGAGTAACCTACTTTAATTGCATTTTTCACCCATTACTACAGTCTAGCATTTTCTTTGCTTAATTGGGTCAGTGTATTTCTTTTTGTAAGTGGGCAGAGAAATTACTTCTGATATTGATTGCAGCCCCTGAGGTTCTGCCAAGAGTTGAGGGCACACAAAGGGTACACAGCAAATTCCATTTATGACGAGCGAAATGAATAAAGTTTCAATCAAAACCTTCACTCCAAGTCATAAAATGAAATAAGGAAAAAAAAACAGAAACAAACCAAACACAAACATGAAAATGTAAAATGTTGAAAACTTGATATTCAGTAAATTAATGGCGGTTAAGAAAAAAGCAGGTTGCTCTGTTTATAAACACAACCTGAAAAACAGCCTTCCAAAGGCGGGGCTGGAAATGCCTAGCACCATAGGAAAGCCAGGCCTCTCAAGTCTTCAAGTGGTCTTAGGTGCTAATGGTTCAAAATACATACAACTAATTAGCGTTAGAATTAAGTGCATATTAATAAGCACACCAGGCATTTCAGTAACGCAACGTCTTCTCAGAATTTTCAGATGCCATAGGAAAAAACGCAGTGGTTTTTTATTAATATATACCTAAAACGGTAATAAAAAGGTATCTTGAATAGTCAACTACTACACTTCATGTCTTGATGTGAGCAAGCCTGCAAAGTCTTGAGTTTCTTTTACGGAAGTATAAGAGATGTCAGATACTAGTGGCATTTCTGCCACCAAGCTGTTCCACAGCTCTAAGCTCACACTCCGAAAATACTCTCCTAATTTAGTGGACTGAGACAATGTGTGTCAATGTGTGAGACAATGGCAGTGTCTTACACCACTCACACCAAAGATGCACAATAAGTTCAGCACTTCCCAGCTGAATGTGAAATAATCAGATTTAGCTTTAATATGAATTCAAACTAGGTGCAGGAATTAGCTGTAACTCTCTTCCTGAGCTTCCTTTTCCTGAATGTTCAGAAAGTCAAGATATTCCCAGGGATACCTGTTAATTACAAGCCAGGTTAATAACTGGAGTTCAAATGGGAAAAGTCACAAGCTTATATTTGTACAGCACTCTTAAGTTTTCCTTATCAGCTGATGTCAGGATGGAGACCTGAGCTCTACAGAAACACTTCCTCAGGTGTCCCTGAGACAGTATTTTTGAAACAGAACCCATTCCTATCAAACCAAATAATACCTTGTACTGTAACTGTGTGCTTCTGGCAGGCAGATGCCTGTTACAACCAGCTGCAAACTACTGAGAATTCTCTCATTTTTATTTCATATCTTGAACCTTTTCATCCCATCCCACTTTTAGAAACAGAAAATTACTCAGAGATCAGAAATCTTTGCAAAGAGACCTAGACTCAGTGTGCTCTCAGAAAACCCTACATATTCAGGGTTTTTTCCCCAAATACCCAGGGCTAATTACTGTGATATAGTTTGGATCACGTAATAACTTCAGCCAAGTTTTACGACAAAGATTATGATTCTGTGATATCAAAATTGAGTAAGAGTTGAGAACTGCTAATCCCACGGCCAGTCCTAGAGGGAAAGTGGAAGGATGCGAAACCACGCAAGGGAGCACGAAACAGGAGAACGGCTTTACACCTTCACTGTAAGAACAAATCACAGGAAATCCACCAGGCTGGTTGCTTCATCACCTGCAAAATGGGGCAGATAGTGCTCGGCCATATAATTTGTCAGTGATTTTTTTCTACCCGAATTGGGAGAGGCTGCACACTGTTAGTGTGAGCACAAGGTGGTAGCAATGGAGGAGTAGCACCTGGTGTCCTGGCGGTTCTCTTGCCACCAATAGAGGAGAACACCAAGCAAAGATGGGGAAAGACCTAACTGTTCACGATAAAAGCTAAATTCAGTGTTGTATATCATGACTCTCTCTTCATTTGTATAAGCATCTAGAACAATTTCCAATAATGCTTTATTGTCCAGTGATTTTTAGACTTAAAAAAGTCCAACAAACCCATTATCCTCAAGATACTGGTTTTGCCTGTTACTGTTTGCCTGATCTGTCCTGCAATTATTGCAATAGTTCTCCAGTGAAAAAGATTTCCTTTTCTAATCAAGAGACGATTGCTCAATTGTATTTTCAAAACTTCTTAAGAACAACATAAATAAAAATATAGACACATTTTAATGGGAGAAATGAGTTGTCAAATGTATGCATAGTCTAGTTTTGAGATGAATAAAATTATATATAAGGGCTATAAAATGATCTACAAGGGCTGGGTAGTAGGAGACAGAGAAAGGGTCATAATCTCACCTTACCTTCATCGAACCATAGACAAAACCTCCTCGTTACAAGAAACACCTCCACTTATATATATATATATATATACACCAAAAGGCAAAACTCCCGTTTCTCTCATAAAATCAAAATGCAACCAATAATTCATTTAAGGGTCATCTAGGAAAATCAGAAATCTGCAATGGTACTCACCAAGGAGAAAAATGGTGAGGGGTTATTTGCCCACATAAATCAGGCTGTGCCATCCAATCCAGATGGTGGTGTGCTCTATTCCAGTAACTGGAATATCATCTCTGGCTAAACTAGCTGTATAAAAAAACCTAAAGGGCTATCAATTTTCATGTCAACATATAAATATATTGTCTTCTGAGATAAGAAAAAAGTTTTCTGCCATGCTGTAATATTTAACTATGCATGTGTGAAAAAGGGTAAGGAGAGAGTGAGGGTGCATGTATTGATTAGATTCCCTGCAGAGAAGTATGCACTAAACGTGTCATAAAAAGAACACTACATTGTAAGAATAACCAATCTCCTTAAATACAGCAAGTCTTACATTTCCTCTATAAATCCTTCACCATTCTCAGATGCAAATGCTCTTTTTACTGCATTTGCTTCTCTACATTTTGCTCCGTAAACATAAATTTGGATAAAGTCAGGCCCCCTTCCGTTCTCTTCATCCCCTCTGAAGCACAGCCCATGCTGCTGGCTCAGTCACCTCTGTCTGCTTCAGAGATAAGCAGTGGTGTTCAGAATGTGAACGTCACAGCGCTTCAACCTCATTAGTGGATTTTTTTTTTTTTTTAATTATCAACATTTAAAACCAGCAATTTCACACACTCAGCTCACACCAGAAGTTCCCAGGTCATCTCAACATTCTCATCAATATTTAGAACGAGCATCAATGACAATGAAGGAGGTTTACAGCACCTCCAGCTTCCATAAAGCGGTCACACTGGGGATTCAGTTCCAGTTATCGGCAGCAGTGGGTACCAAATTAAAGGACATTCCAGGGACTTGAAGCCACTGACCATGTCAGCACTGGCACCTGCAGCCACATCATTCAGTGACCTCAAGGTTCCAGAGAAGGTCTTGTTGTGCACCATGCTGAAAACCTCCAGCTACTTGTTTGTTTAGTTACTCGCTTTGTAACGTGGTATTCCCTTTGCTTAGGCTGACACAACTGGTCCTGAGGTCCCACTGCAAAAAAGGAAACACTGAGCTCATTAGGATTTGGGGAGATAAATACTATTGCAGTTGGTTTTTTTCACCTGGGGCAGGGATGAAGAGCTAAGGAATTCCTTAGAGCTAGCTGTAATGAGAAACCTGGCACATTATGAACCCACACACTTATTTACCAATAGAAATGGTCAGATTTTCAGTTGCCTTGCTGGCTGCAGGGGACCCCCTGGAAAAAAAGTCAGTTTTTACACAGAAGTTGAATTATTAGAACACTGGCCTGGAAGGGGCACGTCAGACATTTGCAGATCTTACTCCCTCGCTGAAGCACGTCAGATATTCTGCACACAATTCAGTTCTGACTAAGAAATAAAATGCATGTGACCTAATGGAAGCAGTGATGATTAAGATTTATATAACCAGCAGATAAATTATGTTTTGCCATCATGCAGTGCCGAGAAGCTTATGGGACAGGAGCAGGATTAGTCCAGGACAAGGGAAATTATACATCTAAGAGTTAAAGCTTAAGAAAAGAGATCTGGTTTATATCAAGTTGACGCTTCGGATAAGAGACTGCATTATAACAGGTTATAGTTGCAAAAATAATTTTGATTGGCATATCATTTATACTAACTACTGCTTGGAACCCACCCAGAATATGTAGCATACTATAAACTGTTAAGAAATATATCTGTGTATTGTTCAATATTTACAATGTGCTTTATTTGGTAAATACAAGACCTGGCAGAAAATGTAGAGTATTAAAAATAGTTCTGCTTAAAAAGAATCTCCTTTTCCCTATTAAAAGAAGTATTTCACTAACGGCAGGTTTATAATTTTGTTCAAAAATGTTCACAGTGAAGCTAAATAAACTTTCAATGGGAAAAATTTGATTGCTTTGTTCAGCTGCTCAAACAGATTTCTATCTCTACTTATTTGCATATTTCTGAATATTCTCTTTCAGGCCCACACCATTTTTGTTAGCAAAATCAATTTTCTGTTGGACAAAAAGTGAGATTTGGTCTAATGATTTTAAGCTTTTAAATAAACATGAACTGAATGGTGTAAAGAGCTCTCCTCTTAAGAAAAGATCCTTGCGGTTTGGAAAGAAAAGAATTCTTTGCATTCACAGATATCAATTGACAGCAACAGATTTTAACAAGACGAGTGAAAAAAAAACCATACAAGGGCAAAACAAAAAGAGCTGCAACCTAATTATGTAGCTACAACATAGACCGAGGCGAAGCTTAATTTTTAAGGAACATTCTGTACACACCTTCATGTACAAACCGTAAGAAACATTAAACTATGTCATAAAAGCTTTATTATTGATTTGCTAAAGCTCCAATGACACTCGTGTTTATGAAGTTGTTTCCTCTGCACCTGAAGAGAGGGACTGTTTTACAATCCAGCAGAATCCTTCCCAAACACCAAGCAAATGCAATTTTTTCCTAGGTCTGTTCAGCTCTGCTAATAGTTATTGTTTGCACAACTGTAACTAAGTACATTACCGACTAGTTGTTCCATCTATATAAATTTAAGAAACACACATTGCCAAGGAGTGACTCATATATCAGTCTATTATATGCTACAGAGCTGACTGTATTAAACAAATCACTTTCCCTACAGCTGAAGAATAGAAGCTATATACAGAGCAGAGGTTATTGTCTAATTTAAATCTTGGCTCCCTTCCCAGAGCTGTACAAGATTCCAATTTGTGGAAATGTTACTCTCTGCTACTGCCAGAAAGGCTACAGAAAATGGTATTGGGTGCCTTCCAGAAATATGTCTGCAAAATGCCAATCAACAAGTCACTAAAGATTAACAGTATGACTGTACCAAATTAATTTAAATTATAGAAACATATGGCTAGGATGTTTGCACTGCACTTAACACAACACCTGCTTCACAAACAGCTAAGTTTCCTTCCACAGTATAAAATAATACACGTCAAACACCTTGAACCCGATTCCTATAAACGGGGGGAAAAAAGCAGTTAATAAGCAGTAACCAGGGGTTACCACTATTAGCTACAAGCCACCATTTGCTAATGGTTAGCTCCCTTACTTATTTAAAAATTTGCATCAACCCAGATAAAGTGGTCTGTTCCCATCATAGAAAAAGCAATTAGCGACAACAGAAATTAAGGAAAAAAAAAGATGACAGGAACAAACATCTTTATATTTCATTTAAAGAATCCAAAGCTGTAAGCTGATTTTGCTAAAATGCTCCCAGTTTTATAAGTCACTAAAATACAGTGTTATTGTGTCTTACATATATAGACAGTTGACATCCTTAAGCAAAAGGCACTATAAGCTCATGCAAAGTTAAAAGATTAACAATCACACACCAATAGTAAAATATTTTATATTTTCCTGATGTGGTTTTTCCATTATTTTTATAAAACTCTTTAATATATACGATCATGCCATCAAATAAATAAAAAAATAATTTGAAAAATCAGTGACAGTCTTAGAAATATTTACACATTAGCGTACGCCGTATTTCAGCTGAAGAGGAAGGGAGCTGTTTTATGTTTCTCTCCACTGCTTTTCTATTATTGCCTAGCTAATGGAAATACATCAAACAAATGTTCTACAAGAGCAATAAATATTAAAGTTGACCTATCCATCTGGAAGAAATGAGAACAATACTGCTCACTTTTAGCCCAAATATGACACTGATAAATGAAGCCGTGAGATTCCATCACACTTTCTGCAACCTGGGCTAAGCGCCCACCACGTGATTCTTGTACCAGCAATTTTCTCCATTCATCTTCATTAGGCAGTCACTTGACCTGCCTCCTAACATCCCTGTCAAATTTGAACCTTCGGGGGGCTTGTACTTTCTAACAGTGTATTCTAAAAGCTCTATTCCCTTTTGGAAAAAAGGCTCAGATGAAGATAAAAGAATAGATAAGTCATTTCTTCTGGAGGGAGCCCCATCAGAGGGTAGCCATGATTAAAACACAAGGAGATGGCAGCACGGATGGGTGATGGTAGGAACAGTAGCGTTCTTACAGTCCCCAAACCAGCAACCCAGGCTGGCAGAGAGCACAGGCGGGCAAAGCAATCTCAGCCTTTCGGCCATCAAAAGACAATTACACATTCAAATGAGGAGGTACGTAACCTCCTGCCACCAACGAAACGCCCTCCATCTCCTCCCTCAATCACTGCTCGAAGCGAGCTGGAACAAGCAGCCATAGCGTTCTTAACCTAACACACAAGAGCGCTTCACCACATTAGCAGTTTTACATTACATCCCCATCGTTTTCTTTTTCAACAGTATAATAATAACAGCACTGATTTGATTATTCTGTAATAGGGAAAATGAATACCAATTCAATATGAATTTGCCAGGATAATAAAAAGCTCCTAACAGGAGTCTTCGAGACCTCCTAGAAAGACTGTTTATAACTTTACGATCACATAGAGAAAACAGAAAGGCTAAAGGCACCAAAAGGCGTTAAGCTTTTGAAACCAGAACTCTCTCAGACATCACAATACCTTCGTTAGGGTAGATCTACAACGTTTATCTGACAAACATCTGATGTATTGACTCTGCTTTTCTATTGCACACAAGCCGCTTATCTTTCTTTTTTTCAAAGAAGTCTTTAGAATTATAAATATTGTAGACTGTCATGGTAATGTAGCAATTAAAATACACCCACATAGATTTCTTTTAGGCGGTAAGTTCTTCAATCCTTATTCATGTTGATCAGGTCTTACATGAGTGGTTTTATACAGCTGCTAAGCACACCAGGGACCTACTCATCCAGGAAAACATTGCTGAACGCAAGCCAGGACTGCAGAATCAAACAGCAAACATGAACCCACGATACCCAGGTACGATGGGTTTCACTGTGATCACCAGAAAATGACCAGAGACTTCTTTTATACAAAACAAATAGAGAGCTTTCACAAACAGATACTTCAATCATGCTGAGGTGGATTTGTAGCACTAAAATTATTACTTTTCCTTTTTTCAAACTGTATCTGACTTCAAGGGAAAACACAGAGCATCTTATTTTCTGTCATTATTTTCCAGGGTTCTGGAAGTATCAGAAACTACGCTGAAATACTGAAAACATTTCTAAAAGTGTAGACAAGAAAAAGGAATTAACAGACGTGCAACATTTAAAACCAAGATCTAACACAGGTGTATTTATGGTAGGTACATTAATTTCTTGATTACAGAACGCATTATAGGTAGTAACTAATTGCAGAAAAGATGGTGCATTTCCCTGCTCAACACCAGAGACGCTTGTCTATGAGCTGCAATGCTGATCTGAGCTTCTTTTTCTTTTTTTGTCAAGGTGAGGCTCGATGAACCCATGGGCAACCTGGGCTAGTTGGGGGTGTCCCTGCCACTGCAGGAAGGTCAGACTAGCTGGCCTTTGGAGGTCCCTTCAGGCCTGGACAATTCTATGATTCTATTATTAATGTCCATAACTGCAACCGCCTTTAACGATACACACTGACCCCCTCTTTGGAAGGAACAAAATGGGTTCTCTCTTCCTCACTTGTCCAAGATGCAGAAGATTTAGGGTCTTCTGCATTGATTGCAAGTGCCAAGTCAGTCACATTTCCTTCACTGAGGACACCAGCCTCGGCCATTTTCTTTCTATGAACAGTTTCTTCTCAAGAATGAATGTCTTTCTGATGACAGATTAAAAAATGTCACAAGTGGTTTTCATGTGTGGTTCAGTCTATGGCTGCTGCAGACAGTTGATACTCAACATACAGCAACTTGGAAAGATCAGCTTGTTGATCCAGTCCTTCTCAAAATCCACCACCTCCATTATGTCCACATGAATTGATAGAGTGGGTCCAGAGAAGGGCAATGGAGCTGGTGAGGGGTCTGGAGAGTAAGTTTTATGAGGAGCAGCTGAGGGAGCTGGCGGTGTTCAGCCTGGAGAAGAGGATGCTGAAGGGAGACCTTGTTCTCTCCAACTCCCTGAAAGGAGGGTGTAGCCAGGGGGGGGTCAGTCTCTTCTTCCAAGCCACAGGCAATGGGACAAGAGGAAACGGCCTCAAGTTGCACCAGGAAAGGTTCACATTGGAAAAGGAAAAACTTTTACACTGAAAATGTTACTCAGCCTTGGAATGGGCTGCCCAGGGAAGGGGTTAGGCACCATCCCTGGAGGGATTTAAAAGCCACTGACACAGGACACAGTGCTCCATGACATGGTTTATGTTGATGGCTGGACTAGACAATCTTAGAGGTCCCTTCCAGCCTAGACAATTCCATGATTCTATGATTATCTACCAGTTCTCTTTGGCTGAAGTGACTTCTTTCAAAAGATTTATGATTCTATGATGAATATCAGGTTAATTAATGAAACAAACTGCTCTAAAAAGAGTCTCTGGTTACACGATGACAATGACTTTTCAGTATTTTGCTGAATTCAGTTCCTGAACGAAGCCCGATTTCAACAACATTAAAAAAAATTTGGTTTTCCGAGATTGCAAACTAGAAAAAAACCAAACACTAAACAGTGAAAAAGAGAGGCTTGAGGCAGTTTTCAAGGAACTTGATGAAAAAAACCCAAACCCACAAACAAAAAAAAAACCAAAAGTGAGAGACAGATCTTGGCACAGCCCCAAAGTTGATCCTATGTATAGCTGGAGAGGTAACATTACACAAAAGTCTAAGCAGGCGTGTCACAGAAACTACCCTTAGGTCTCAGAAGATCTGATTAAGGCAAAAAAAACAATAATATCATCTGCTTCCAAGATACACACATATAAAGGGAGAACCACTAGATGCTAAAGTTAAGAGGGGGGGAAAAACCAAAGTGAACAACAGATATTCCAAGAAGTGGAGTCAAACAAGGAGCGAAGCACATTTTCCCCTCAGCTGGCTGATGTTTGCTGTGGAATGTTTCATCAAAAGTGATGACGATGTGTTATGATAATGTCAGCTTTACCATCACCATCATCTGTCACACCAAAATTATTCCACGGCTTTTGATGATGAAGTGGCTCTTCAATTCTTCAAGACTGAGTGACACCGAAGCAACCTGTAAAAGTATTTGCTAAACACCTTCAGGAAGAAAAGAAGGGAACGTATTCTATGTGGTGCTTGACTAAGGCTATGCATACATCCCTGCGATATTCTACTTGGAATTAGCCTTTCTCCGAGTAGAAACTTCAGTAAGCAGTTGTGCCTTGACAGCAGGCAATTCATCTTAAATTTCATTAAATTTTCTTCCACGTTACTTTCTTAACTTTATTCAGAATGCCCTTTCAAATGCGGTTCAGGCATGAACTCCATCATTTATAGCGCGGCATTGTTTGTGTCGCGTCTCTGCAGCGGGGTTATCGCTGCAGGTTAATGGATTTGTGTTCCGAGAAGCCATGATTAGAGCAGGTTTACCAATAGTGACCCGTGTTCTGCATTATACAGTGAAAAAAAAAAAGCATATCTAGCGGCAGGATTGTTATCAACCGTCAAAAGAGATACCGAGAGCTGTGTCTATAGACAGCACCAAACTCAGATGGTTTTATTACTCGATATAGATATTGCGGAGCGGTTAAATTTGACATGTACAAATTGCCAAAGTGAAGATTTGCAAAATAACAGTATCTATCAATGCTAATGGCTTAGTTTAGAAAATGATGTGCGGGATTTCAAGCACAGCATGAATATGTATTTAAAATATTCCTGGCACTTTAATGGACATTTTCATTAGCAGAGGTTATAACAATGGCAAAAACCTGAAATTTTAAACGAGGTATGAAGTTATTAAAAAAATTCCACAAGATTCAAAGAGATACATTCTTACTGTCGGAGAAGACATTAAAAATTAAGACCCGTGAACTCCTCTCTGATAGAACTATTCTAGAAGAAAAATCAAACACAAACAAAGGAGTAAGTTTTTATAAAGGCTTTGTAAGTTTTCTCGTCCCTTCTATAAAACTTTTTAAGCACTGTCTAGGACAAACTAGTAGAAAACTTTACCTGTTCCTAATATCCAATCTAAATCGTGGTTTTGCTCTTCCTCTTTGTCATTATGATACACAAGCTGACATCAAGGAGAAAAATCACAGAAAACTCATTTATATTTTAAGTGGACTATAGAACTGCTTGAAACAGGAATTAGGAGTGCATTTAATAGTAACTTTAACATTAAAAAGAATAAGGAGGAGGTTCAAGGTGGAAGGCCAGCTAATCACCTAGTGAACAATAAGGCGTGCTGTCAGAAGGGACTGCACATACAGTGCAGGCTTGGACTTTCCGATCACTACGTATGCGGAGCTACAGCCCTCCCTTGCTAAAAATGGGAATTTTACACATTGATTCTTTTAACAAATACAGTGATACTGCATTGTAACTGAACCCGTTCACTTGTGAAATGTGCATCAATAAAAAGAGCTGGCAAGGAAAGACTTCAATGCACAGGTTCAAAATTTAAGCACTTCTTGCATCGTGCCTCAAAAGCCATTGACTTTCATGAGAGCCGTACCTAGCTGTTTCCAGCCTTCTTCCCAGGTTCAGTTCAGCTTGTTTGAAACAACTTGGGCTACAATGAAGCATGATTTCAGATGGTCTGCACCAGTCTCGTTCACAGCTATGGCTTAGAGAAGCCCAGATTTGGACAACTGTCCACTAGTTCAAGTATTTGCCGGCAGGCACTGCTGCACTCCCCAAGAGCAGCAATGACTACGTATGCCACGTACACAGCTGACTTCATACTATGACACTTTAATACCACATGCCCTTTTTTTTCCTTCCCCAGTAATTAGCCCTGAATCCTCAGACCAGTCAGTTACACCAACTGCTTATTATGCTTAAACAAAATTTAAAAATACAACCCCACACCGCTCTCCTTCAGAGGCAGTAACATATGTGCATCTGACACATGTTGTCCTCAGGACATAATCTCATTGAGCATCTCTTCCTCATTTAGTGCAGCAGCTTAATCTGCCTTAGTTCTTGTTACAGCTTGTTTAAACTCTGCTCAGAGAGGTATTTTTTTCTACCTAACACCTATTAGGCTGGCTACGATACATCTGACATAATGTCCTGAGCTAGGAGTTGCCAATGATCATTTCCAGGATTGTGCCATTGGCACGTTGTTTTCAGTAATATGAAACAGCACTTCTCTTTAGGGGGAGCCGATCAAAAGGCACCAGAAAAAGTCCTTTGTCCCTTGAATATTCTGTTAACTGAATAACCCGACTGGTGTCTCCATACAGCACACTCACCAGCTTTGAGCCCAAACATCTGGTTATGACTTGCCTAGGCAGTAACTCCTTGAAGCACCACCTTCCACGTTAGCTTATGTGAGCCTCTGTTACAATGAAATCATGATCTCTGGGATGATAATCATAATAATGACTCCAAAATAAGAACCTCTGTGAAATACTGACAGACTGAGCTTTCAGATACTGCCCTAAAGGCTGTGTTTTCTAAGTCTGAAAGTTGTCCCACCCCTTGGCAATGAACCAACCATCTCTTGCTCAGTGTGATAGGACAATTCAGCCCATCCTACTCAAGGAAGTGTTTTCAGGATTCTGCTCTGAAGAACATCAAGCTCATTTCTGTAATGAAGATGGCAACTACTGTCCACAGAAGAGCATCGTCTTACATGGAACCATGCTATGTTAAAAAAGAAGAAATCATGAGTAATGGAGAATTCTGGCTTTCACTGAACTGAAGCATTGACCATATCAAGTTTTGGTCACCCAGACATCTGGAGGCTGAAAAGGCCTGAGATACTACTGACTATGAAACACGGATTCTTTATATTCAAAAATCCAGATGCTACAAATAAGCTGCCTTGAAAACAAAGCAGTATTTTGAACGCCAAGAAAAGAATTCCAGGCAATGAGATACAGAACATATACTTCAGGATTGTTTTCAGGAAAACAATCATAAACACTACTTTTTCTATGGGGCTTAGTGTATTTTGAAGCCTACATAAAGAAAAAAACAAACCAAAACAAACAAAACCATAAGCAAAAGATTTGATTTGCAAAGGGTAATGTCTTTGTGTTTTACTGCTTAAGTGAATAACTGGTAGTTCAGTTATCATTTTGGGGGGAGGAAACCCCTTTGCACCTTACTGCATGCTACAGTCTGTTCTTAAAAGAAAAGGAAAATTAAGAGCACCTAAACAATGTCCTGTCCAAGTAAAAGCACTCTACTAAAAATACAAATACCCTATGAAAAACTCTAAGTAACTTTGCTAACTTAAATCTGCATGCCTATGTATGCTCATTTTGAGCTTTTTTTAAACAATGGTATGTGTCATTTCAGTCAGAATCGAATCTGAAAGTGTCTCTATCCCTGAGCAATAAGCAACAGGAACATATTCCTGTGAATTTTTTATTTTTCTGGCACAAGAAGTTATTCTCACATCTGTTTGGGCTGATTTGGAATCACTGCTCTTAGAAGACAGATTCTTTTATTTATTTCTTGAACATGATTCCCTGAAGAGCTAAAGAGGCCTCAGACACACAAACGGGGCAACCCAGGAAAACCCAACCTGTGCGAAGGGGCAGGGGAAATGGGTTTAATGCTACAGAGTCATCTCCTCAGCCCAGGACACTGTAACCAGCACAGGGACTTGTAACAGTCCAGCTTTCTTATTTCTTCCCTAGAAGCCACTGATACACATGTAACAGGCTCGAGGGAGTGACCTTGATGCAGGTTTCTGCATCTTACCAGGAAACACTAGGAATGGACAGAACTACAGCAAAGGAAAGAGACGTAGAGTTCCTAATTCTGCCATCTGAATCTGCATGACCCTGCTCAAGATACGTAACTTTACCATAACTCTTGGCCCTGAGCGTCCAATGCAAACAATGAAGCTTATAGAATCATAGAATTGTCTAGGTTGGAAGGGAACTTTAGCATCATCCAGTCCAACAATCAACCTAATTCTAATAAAAACCATCACTAAATCATGTCCCTAAGCACTACGTTTACCTGTCTTTTAAATACCTCCAGGGACAGTGCCTCAACCCCTTCCCTGGGCAGCCCATTCCAAGGTTGAATAAACCTTTTCTATATTAATTTTTTTCCTAATATCCAACCTGACCCTCCCCTGGCAAAACTTCTGGCCATTTCCTCTACTTCTGACATCACAAGGTACAGATTTCAGGAAATGCTAAATTATATGTAGGGAAACTTAAAGGATTATTGTTCTCAAGATAAAGAGAATAAGCCAAAGGCACTAAAAATCTATGAAGGTAAAGGATAAATTCAGCTCCAAAATTTAATCACTGGATAGTATGTTACTGGATAGTATGTTACTATCCAGTCAGGTATCAAATTAAAGAGGCCAAAAAATGGGTAACAGTCACACAGCCTCTATCTACAGAAAATTGCTGTAAATTTTTATATTTGCTTCCACTTCCGTTAGACAACCAAAACCAACAACAGAGCCACGTGCTTACAGACTGAGTTAAGATGCAGTAGCCTTTCCTTGGAGACAGCCTGGCATTTCTCTGCTCCTTAAGTCTAGCAGTGCCACATTTAACACACCAAGTACCCTTCGGCTGACACAGGCAGGGGTCTGCAAAGCACTGGCCTTTGATTCTTGACTGCATGTAACTTGTAGTTACAGTGTTCCACAGCAGAGCCTGTAGCCCTAAATGAAAGCAGGATTCACAACTGCAAAGTTTCTCTTTGATACAGGCCTTATCAAGCCACGGAATTCCCTTTATCAGGCTTTCTGCAAAGCGGTGGCATTGCTGGCCACCTGCAGAAACACAGGAATTTTTTCTAGTTATAGAATCATAGAATGGTTAGAGTTGGAAGGGACCTTCAAGATCATCCAGTTTCAACCCCCCTGCCCTGGGCAGGGACACCTCCCACCACCCCAGGTTGCTCCAAGCCCCATCCAGCCTGGCCTTGAACCCCTCCAGGGATGGGGCAGCAGCCACAGCTTCTCGGGGCAACCACCACCAGTGTCTCACCACCCTCACAGCAAAGAAGTTCTTCCTAATATCCAAACTAAATTGCCCCGCTTCCAATTTAAAACCGTTCCCACTTCTCCTGTCACTCCCCTCCCTGACCTAGAGTCCCTCTCCAGCTCTCCTGGAGCTCCCTTCAGATCCTGGAAGGCTGCTCCAAGGTCTCCCCGGTGCCTTCTCTTCTCCAGGCTGAACAGCCCCAGCGCTCTCAGCCTGTCTTCGTAACAGAGGTGTTCCAGCCCTCTGAGCATCTTGGTGGCCCTTTGCTGGACCCTTTCCAACAGGTCCATGTCCTTTCTGTGTTGGGGACTCCAGAGCTGGACACAGGACTCCAGGTGGGGCCTCACCAGAGCAGAGTAGAGGGGAGATCTATATAGAATTACAAATACTTCTGAAAAAAATCCCAGGTTCCTAGGGGCTTTAAGGAAAAGCAGACTGAAGCAGAGATTTCTAAAGCTCACACTTTTGGATCCAGACACTTTCTGTTTAGACCTCAGCCTGACACACTAGACTATAAACTTCTTAGGTTTTTAAGTGACAGAACTGTTATTTGGTGAATTAGTTCTTGGCACTATAGAATGAAACAACCACTCATAACAAGTGACTGAGATTTTTATTTCCTGGTAAGTCATCTGGCTGACTCAATTTAACACTAATTGTTACATTTTTTCCCCCCCTTAGTACAAGGATGACTCTGCAATGCAGAATATTAGTGGTATGAAGCTATTTCAGCTGTACGTGTAGTATTCATGTGCAACTCAATACCTCCCCCTACACACGCGTATCACTGCAGAGAACAGCAACTGCTGCTGCTGCCTATGGTAGCGCTGGAGAAAGCCAAGACCCAAGATTTATGTTCTAGAAATATTTGCTTAATTCTCTTGCAGAGACTTTCTTCCATTATTCACCTTGATGATTTAAAACGCAAGTGAATACTGCCTCTGCACTCTGAGTTAGTGAATTTTAGAATCGGTTTTAGAGTTTAAGAAAGGCTGCTCCCTCTTGCACCAACAAATAATGAACATTAACACTGGTGTGAGGTCACAGCCCATGTCCAGAGCCATTCCTTCATGCAGGTAAGAGTTCAGAACCCACTTCACTACCATTTAATCTAGTTCTGTTCTGGTGTGAAGTTGTTGGTTTCATTTTAGTCTAGAAAGTACATTCCACTGCACAGCCCTGCATGCAGAATGCATAAAACGTTGTGAACGTTCAATGTAAGATAATATTTGTATCCTAAACTGTGATATCTGCATTATACTTACATCTGCATTTGCCATCTGCATCATATATTGGTATCGTATACTGGCATCTGCATTTGACAGGCTGAGAGAGCTGGGGCTGTTCTGCCTGGAGAAGAGAAGGCTCTGGAAAGACCTTCTAGCAGCCTTCCAGGATCTGAAGGGAGCTCCAGGAGAGCTGGAGAGGGACTCTTGGTGAGGAAGTGGAGTGACACGACAAGGGGAAACAGTCTTAAACTACAAGAGGGGAGATTTAGATTGGATCGTAGGAAGAACTTCTTTGCTGTGAGGGTGGTGAGGCACTGGAAGAGGTTGCCCCGAGAAGCTGTGGCTGCCCCATCCCTGGAGGGGTTCAAGGCCAGGCTGGATGGGGCTTGGAGCAACCTGGTGTGGTGGGAGGTGTCCCTGCCCAGGGCAGGGGGTTTGGAACTGGATGACTTTTAAAATCCTTTCCAACTCAAACCATTCTGTGCTTTTATATATATTTCTATTGTTCGTGGCCCAAGTGGCAAACCCATCTCCCTGAGCCTGAAGCCAGCACTGACACGCAGCCTCCCTGCAGATGAAAGCCAACACTCTCCAGAGCTAGAAGCTTTTGCTTCACTCCTGTGAGCTAGATAAGGTGGTAATGAAACTCCCAAAAGGTTGCCGAGGACAGAGGAAGTAGAAACCGCTGTGCTGGAAAACTGCACTGCAACAGAATAAATCTTAGGAGAGCCGCAGTAGTTGCATTTTTCTCCTTTCCACCTTTGCTAAGAGAATGGATAGAAATTGGCCCAGGCGACAGACTCCAGATCGCCCCATAAACCACAGGCACCAGTATTTAAGGCTTTTATCAATTACCTTGCTTACACAGTGCATCGTTCCTCTAGGGAAAAACGCAGCACCTAGCAAGTAAAAACAACTTCCTTGTTTTAAAAGATGAGAGAGGTTCGTGTTTTGTTTCCTCTTCTAAACTGTGACTTGAAATACATTTGTTTTGACACAATCTCTGCAACTGCATTTGGAACTAATACTGAATGCAGAACTATCTACACTCTTGGAAACCATTAGCTTACGATGCCTGTTTTCTTATCGAACTACATTCGCTGCAAAAGAAACATTGCACAAAGAGTTCTTCCCCAGAAAAACAAAGTCAGGAAGCACAAAAGATGTGCCCTTCCCAGAAATACAGCAGTCAGATCCCAGATGATACTTTTTATACTAAGTATTCCAATTCCAACTGTTAACCTTAGACAACTCTGCATGAACTTTTAATTAGCACGTTATCTTTGGTGCAATTAATATCTTGTACCTTATACGTTATCTTCAAAGTAAAATTTTTACTACCTGAACATTCTTAATTAATCAATGCTGCTCTAGGAGGAAACAGACATCATTCAAGACAAAGTCAGTGTTCTCAGAATGCTGCAGCCACTGACATTTTAGAACAATTATTTAGTCATCTTCAAATACTACAAGGCTATTACCTTTAGCTTACGCTGCCTTTGTAGAACATGCACAAATGACATACATTACATAAATACTAAATATTGGCTTACATCTACAAACAAATTTTATTGTTGCATTATACAAAACATCCAAATATTGCAGCCAAGGGAAATTTTAGTAAAAAAAAAAAAAAGTATATATATATTTTAAAATCCATAATAAACCCCTCAATATATACAGTCAATATTCTTCCTCTCTATCAGGGCCTGTAGTAAAGCATCTAGAGAGCAGCACCAATTCAAAGTAAGAAGCAATGTGACGATACCAATACAGATGATGATCTTTTCTAAGCCTCCGTGGCACCTTGATTTACTGTGATGAAATGAGGAGAGAGACTTGGGGGTGCTGGTTGATGAGAAGCTCAACATGACTCAGCAACATAAGCATCAAAAGCAGCGTGAGCAGCAGGTCAAGGGAGGTGATTCTGCACCTCCGCTCTGCTGAGACCCCACCTGGAGTCCTGCATCCAGCTCTGGGGTCCCCAACACAGAAAGGACATGGACCTGTTGGAACAGGTCCAGACGAGGGCAATGAAGATGATTAGAGGGATGGAGAACCTCTCCTGTGAAACAGGCTGAGGGAGTTGGGGTTGTTCAGCCTGGAGAAGGCTCTGGGGAAACCTCACAGCCCTTTCCAGTACCTAACCGAGTTACAGAAAAGCTGGGGAGGGACTCTTTATCAGGCAGTGTAGCAACAGGACGAGGGGTAATGATTTTAAATTGGAAGGGGGGAGATTTACATTAGATATTAGAAATAAATTCTTTACTGTGATGATGGTGAGACACCAGCCCAGGTTGCCCAGCTGTACATGCCCCATCCCTAGAGGTTCAAGGCCAGGACTAAGCAATCTGGTCTAGCGGGAGGTATCCCTGCCCACAGCAGGGGTGTTGGAACTCTATGATCTTTAAGATTCTATGAATAAATTTATAGCACAATAGCTTGTCATAATACATTTGATTTGAGACATTAAAAGAGGAAATAATTTCAAGAGACTATTGTCCTTATAAAATACTTTACAAGCCTGAAAGATTTACAATCTTTCTGTCACAGATCAGATTTAATAAAAGTAAACACAAACCAGCACAGAAATAAAGATTTTTTAACAAGAAATTTCCTGTGCTTAAACTAGAAACTGTCTTATGTCTGTCTATAAACAAAGGACTCCTTAATCTATATTGCACCAAAGGAAATCAGTATATTCCCAAGAAAACACAACAGGAATCAGTTGCAAAACATGGTGCTTTCTTCAATTGCCTTAGAAAATGAAAAGCATGACCTAGAAATATTTATCAGATGAGATGAAGGTTTTCTTAGAGTTGCAGTACATGAGATATCCGGTTTTATTCCACAATTACTGGATTCCATACAGCTTTAAACATCAAAATTTAGGACAATTGGGCAGCTACCTACCATACAGCATTGCTACCTGCATAAAGATGCAAACAGATTGCTGTTCTAGTGATTCCACTTCGCAATTCCTCTTTTTAGAACAATAATTTGCACAGGGTTAATAAAAACTGAATACAAACCCATGTGCATATCCTTACAGTGTACCTACTTTAAAAAATATAAATAATCCTGAACCCCACAGAAACAGGCATTCGGAGTCCAAACACCTGTGCATTTAAGAAAAAAGAATTTGCTTCTACTTTTTATGTCTTTATTCTACTTTTATTATCATAAATAAATCATTATTCTATTTTTATTATCATAAATGGAAACAAAAATGTCAGTTATGTCAGAAGAGAACTCATTAACATAAAGTGTAATTATACAGGACGGTAGCCAATCATGCTGATACACATTATATATGCTTAATATATAATATGCTTAATATATAATATGCTTAATATATAACAATGCATATTATGCACAGTCAGAATATGCATGAATGTATATAACGTCTGCAGTAGTGCCGGAGCAGGTCTCCCAGAGCCCTCCACAGATAGCGATGAATTAAGCCCTTCCAGGAGGCCCCTATATATTATCATCTCTATTTATATAGGAAGTCAGTGAGGGACAGGCACAATAAACAGCTTGCCCAAGGTCATACAGCAACGTAATAACTGAAATGGGATTGGAACCCAAATGCCCTGACTTTTATTTTAACAAATACACGATGTTTCTTCTCTTACAATAAAGAACAGAAACAGAACATACATTATTTTAAGAGAATACACTTGGTAGCTTTAAGTAATCAGGTTTCATTAGGTTATTTAGAAAAACCATGAGCTATGTTTGGTACCATAGGAGGAGTGAAGACTCATAGGACACAAAAAAAAAACTAATAAAAGAATCGCCACTAATTCGATAAGGAGTGAACTAGATTTGTATCACATCCACGTGAATCAGTGACATCTTTAAAAAGGATACAATAGTTTAACCACAAAGACTCTTACCAAAATTACTATCTTTTCTCACCAAGGAACTAGAGAGCTTTCACTAGGTATTCATTACAAACTGCAGAGGTATTCTGATGGCACTAGTTTTAAATCAAATACAAGCTCTATCTAAATGCATTTTCTTTAAAAAGTCACTTTCTTACTACAATAAGCTCTGAGAAATACATTTCCTGCTGAAACTATTCAAATTCATGTCACAGGGAAAAATGCAGGCAGAATGGCCTGTATGACGTCCTACTCGCTTCAACCATCTCCAGCAAAGCCGAAGGTCCCATTAGTGCTGAACGGTGCACGCACAAGAGTCTACTGGGATACTGCTCACTGTCAAACATCCCAGACCCATTAAAAATATATATATAAATCACAATAATGGCTTATTACAAACCACTGCACAAAACTTACAGATTTTTAATTACTGCTCCAAAACCGAATTGATTTCAGTTTGAACTAGTGGGCAGAGAAGACTGATGGAGAACAGAGAACTCCATACGCAGCTGAAGGAACCAGTGTGGTGCGTGCAGACCTCTTTCTTGACTTTCCAAAGAAAATTTGCTTGGAAGATCCAAGCCATGAAAGATCCAGAACCACCCAACTGTCTCTGCCACATTCCCTGCGAGCACAGCACAACCTGCACAAATTCATCAACTCGGATGCGTTCCTCCAAACCCTCCTCTCTTAGCAGAGCCCTGGATCTTCTTGCCTGGAGCAGCAAGACAGGGCCAGCACACGCCTTGTTGCCTTCCCACCTATTCACTGATGGTTTATTTGTCTTTTTTTTACCATGTTTACTGACATAATTACCATTTTGACATGCCTCAAGCTTTGAAATTCCAAAGAATCACACCAGAAAATACAGAAACTTCATCCAAGCCACAACTATACCAGAAGTGCTTTTACCGATCCATCTATCAATTTTTCAATTCTTCTGCTAGTGATATGATAATTTAAAATGTAATGTATCAAATCTCAAACAGGCCACTGCTGAACACTGGATGACTCATGTACCTTAAACAATATATTTTTAACTGCAAAAAAAATTATTTTTAGAATTAGAAAAAAAAAAAAAAATCTAGTTTGGATTTTCTTTTCCAAGGACATGATGATCCAGATGAAGAAATTTACAAAACTTCATAACAAACATAGTTTTCAATTATGTTTAATAAATCTTTGGTATAAATGCGAATAGCTGCTTATGCAGATGAAGAGCACTAAACAACTCATTTAATGCTACTGAGCAAATGTCATTAACATTTTTTGAAGACTGGATGAATATTAGCTTTGTTGGTAAATGACATTTTGAATATTTAGGGCTTTTAAAGGGCATTTCATTTCTTTATACAGCAACAAATCTTCAGACAGTACTTCTGTCTGGTTGTAGGAAACTACAATTGATATCTTTTCCATATATACTTAACCTCCTACAGATTTATTTGATTCTCAATAATTACTATTCTCTGGTAAGAGGCATATGTTATTACAGCACACTGCACTCCCACAAGCTGTCCACTCAGTGTATTTTAATAAATCTCTGCCAAAGCTGTATAAATTTGATCCTGTTTAAATTTAATAAGGATCAGAATATATCAAAGCACAGATTCCCATGGGAGAAATAGATATTTTGCATAGTTATTGAGTGCCCTATTCACAAATACAATGTGTAAGGCCTAGACCATCAACCTTGAATTAAAAAGAAAAAGAGATTAATGTGTGCAAAGCCAGCTACTTCTTAAATAACTCGTGAAATTAGTGTTTAATAAAACATTTTTCCCTATGCTACTGCTAAAGACAGCAGCACGGCTACAGTTTTAATATTAGCATCCCACTATACAACTATCAAATATCTGCGGTACAGAAACACCTTTCCAGGTGTATTTACAATTCTTTCTTTAAAGCTTTACCCACATGAGGAGAAGGATTGCTAAACATGTCAGGAAGCATTTCTCTTTGAGTTAGGCCTTATCCCAGTCTATTCAGTGGGCCCACTGGCCTGGGCAGAGAGCAGAGCAGCGACCTACAGCCACGGCTTGTGCAGAACACGCTCTAGTTCAGGACAATGAATAGTCCCCACTTGTACTGGACCCCCTTTTTCTTCCTTTTTTCTGGAAAGACATTTAGAAGAGGAAGAAATTCTGCAATGCTCTGTTAACTCTGGGTACATTTTGGTGATTTTACATAACATCCTACACAATTTTATGTTCTATTAAGTAGATCATTTCAGTGCCTGCTGTGGCAAAATACCAGGAGACGTAGCCAAGCAAATAGATCCCAATCCAGCATCTTAGGAAGAATTTTGAGGATCCCTACCAAAACCACAAGAACTGCAGATATTCCAAATGCAGTTCTTGTGGTTCTAATGCTTTTTTGCTGCTGCTGTCTTAAAGAAAAACGGATTGCATATATGGGGAAAAAAGCCAAATGCCTAAACCACATTTTCACTGAAATGTTTAGAGACCACATCTGAGAGCTTCTAGTTACAGAAATGGCTTGTCTTCCATAGGAAAGCTGTATTCCTTATCATTGGTTTCTATTAGTAATTGCATTATATTTTTTATCTATCTATCTCTCTATCTCTCTATCGAGCTGGAGAGGGACTCTTGGTCAGGGAGGGGAGTGACAGGACAAGGGGGAACAGTTTTAAATTGGAAGAGGAGAGACTTAGATGAGATACCAGAAAGATCTTCTTTGCTGTGAGGGTGGTGAGGCACTGGCCCAGGTTGCCCAGAGAAGCTGTAGCTGCCCCATCCCTGGAGGGGTTCAAGGCCAGGCTGGATGGGGCTTGGAGCAACCTGGTGTGGTGGGACGTGTCCCTGCCCAGGGCAGGGGGGCTGGAACTCAATGGTCTTCAGGGTCCCTTCCAACTCTAACCATTCTAGAATTATATGTATGCAATTATATTAACTGTGTATACAACCTACCACCTTCAAAATATATCCACTTTCTTCCATCATTTTTAATGCTTACATGATAATAGTTACGGGAAAGAAATCAAGAGTGTAGTTATCCTGAATTAAAATTCACCTTTCCAGAGTAAAAGCATGAAAAGACAAAAGACAAATCATTTTACCTGGAGTAGTGATCTCTCCCAAGGGAAAAAAAAAAAAAAAAGAAAAAAGAAAAAGTACTAAATCAATTTGCCATTGTTTTACAAGTCAGCCACCAAGAATGAAATCACAGACAGCTGAAATTAATGGGAGTTTTGCCATTGACTTCAACGGGCCAAAGATGTCATTCTCAGTATTTTACTATACACAGAAGCCTGATGTCAGAATTAGTACAGCTTTATGAAGTACAGCACAACATAATTTGACCCATCAAAGTGAAGCCGATCAGATTATCACTCAGTCACTGCTCCCACTCACATCTATGGTAAGATTCATTCTTAGTTTCTTTTCTCTTTACCATCATATGGAGATTGCAGCTGGGAAAAACCTCAGCCATGTTTGTCAACAATACTCCATTTATCCACTGCCAATATTATGTTGTTATGCTGAAAGTGCCGATATAAAAATGAAGTTGAAAATTCAAATGATATCAATGGAAACGTGTGGAAGCCACAACACAGGCAACACAGCTCTGCCAGAATATTGCCATCGAAATCACAGCACTTAAACCACAATGACTTTGAATTAAGATCAAACAATACCAAGATATAACTATTCATCCTGGGTAAACACATGGCCAGGGCTTTTATGTGCCACCTGTAGCACAGGGTTACAATCTGTCTGGGTTTTCAAGAATTTTAGAAAACACTGCATATTGAATGCTGATAACGTTGGATCCATTTGTTTAAGAGATGCAGTGCTTAAGCACAGAGAGGCTGAGTTAAGAGTACAGTGACTTAATTTCCTTGCTTTTACGGGTTCGTGTCTTTCAACTTTAATGTTATTTCAACAAAGTGCTTCATGTTTATTATGGAGATATTCTGCTGGATTTCCCTTTTCTCAGTTCATGAAATTTTCAATATAACAAGAAAAAAACAGCTCAAATTCCTATTTTGAAAACCATATTGCCATTTTTATTCAGCCTGTATTTTAATATAGCATCAATATTTAACTACTTCATTAAATGAAGTGTGACTTTTATAGTGAAAATGTCAGTCTTTGCAGTTCATTAAATTCATTTAAAGTATAGCTGCTAGATTTTTTTTTCCTGAAGGAATAAAGAACTATTAACTGAAGGCATAAACTTAGCATTAGCATGAACTTTTTCCTTCAAATTAACATCCAAGATTTGTAACAGTCTTCACAAATTTAAGGGATTGTTTGTATCCTTTTGCATTATCCTTATTTTTATAATAGATGTCACTTTAATAGCATATGCAACTGTTTATCACAGTTGGATATGACCAGTAGGATGTCACAGAGGATATTAACACGTCACGTGCTATTATGAATCTGTAGAATTCTACAAGTAGTATTAAAAATACATTATTTTAAACTGTGGCATCTGGAAAAATAAACTGTATATCATGTAAAATGTAATAACTCCTGGAATCCAACAGGGTTTATGAGTACTGTTTTTCTGTTTCATAAAACAGTCTTTGATGAGTATCCTTCTTCAAGGAGGGTTTCTATTAACTAATGCAAAAAATAGAGGGAAAGCTCCATTATCCAGAGAGGTTGCCCCATGTTTTTGCCAGATGCAAGAAATCCTGGTCCATATTCTCTAGGACTTCAGTGACTGATACCTCTAAACCTGGAAAAGCCAATTACTTCTGATTAACAAATTGATGCAACCATAAAATACTTTATAAGAAAAAACCTGCTTTGAAATGCACTAAGATGTAAAAGTGGTGTTACTTTCTTTTCAACCTACTGCCCCTTGCAATGTTTGGGGTAGGTCTCAAAGACAGTGAAATCTTTGGTTCCAGAAGACAATGGCAAATTCTTTTTGATTTTAATGTTTGGGTCCCGTCCCTCCATCACACACCCCCACAAACATCCCCCAACAAAGCAATCTGATGAGGCTCCTCTCTCGTAGTAACAATGTGAATCACTACCGTGATGATTCTCACACTTCCTATTCTCAGATTGCACTAAACAGTCAATGCTTAATTTATTACAATACAGATGGTGATTAGCAGGAGGGGGGTGGACATTTTTAAGGGCTTCATTTTCATAACTAGAATATTCATCCTCTGAAAATAAGATACTTTTCTAGTGTCTCGAATGTAGAATCCAAAATACCCTACTGCACACAAACATTTTGGGTACTGTTACATGCCACAAAGATTTAGGTTGGAAATAGGACTTTTAAAAGTATCAAATTATTTAATCTATGATTTTGAAGTTCCCCATATTCCCCATTCCTCTCACACATGAGCACTTCAGTCTCCACACAACCAGCAATTGTCATCGAATTAGAGGAGAAGGAAAAATGAAGAATGCAGTAACTAATGCCTACTTAAATTAAAAGTGTCCTTCAAGAAACATTTGTCCATGAATGTTGCACACAGCAAAGTTTTATTTTCTAGGATAACTACTTTACACCTCCAAATTCATGCTAAACTATTGTGATTTGGTTTCCTATGTGTCAAAAGAAACAGGGTTTATAGAAAATTCTGGTGCTTGAACTGCCTTCCTCTGGATGAATTCTTCTAAAGATTATAGAGGATACAAATTGAGTTATCACGTGAGTATAATTCTGAAGAAAGAAAGAAAATCCCTGGAATTATTTAAGGCCAGGCTTGATCGGGCTTTGAGCAACCTGGTCTGGTGGGAGGTGTCCCTGCCCATGGCAGGGGGGTTGGAACTGGATGATCTTCAAGGTCCCTTCCAACTCTAATCATTCTATGATTCTATGAAAGAAACAGGAAACTAAAAATTATTCAAGGAACAGCCCAGTCACATAGAGAAAAAGCGAACTGGTAGCAGTGCCACATATTGCCGACTGGAGTTTGAAAGAAGCAGTCTTTGCACGCTGTTATTTTCTACACTGTCACGTCTGCCAAACCAAACTGATGGGCTCTACTCAGCAATTCCTTACAGCAAGACTACACGGAGCTAAACAAAAAAGGTTCCTTTTAGGCTGCCATGACTTAACAGGCAGCTACGAAGGGAGAGGTATCCAGCCAGCTGTATTAAATCCATATGCTCTAGACAGGTCTCAATTACCAGCTCACTCACATGAGTGTGCTGTTCCTTGATTTGAAAGCATTCAACTCTTCACTGACAGAGTTCAGATAGCTCTCCTGAATATGAAACAAGGGCTTGGTTCTCCCACTGCATTGACCCTCCAGGCAAAGGGCGAAACAACGCCACTCTTCCAGATCCATGTTTTTCTAAAAGAGCACAGGGAGGATGAAATTAATCTTTGCTACCCATTCACCTTGTGCAACCATAGGATTGTTCAGGTTGGAAGGGCCATCAGGAGATCTGTAATCCAACCACACAGGCTGCACTGAATTCAGGAACTGCTTGCTTGAGGTTCTTCTTCAGTCAGAAGGATGGAGGACACTTTTGGGCAACCCTTTACCATACCCCGTTATCCCCAAAGTGGTTTCTACCACCCCCTCTTATATGCAGTCTGAACCTCTCATTTCATCTTGTGCCTGTTGCCTTTCATCCTCCCACCATGTACCCTCACAGCCCCCTACAACTATGTGAAAGAGGGTTAGTAGCGAGGCGGGTGTTGGCCTCTTCTCCCTAGTGAATAATGACAGGACCAGAGGAAATGGGCTGAAGTTACAGGAGGTAAGGTTTAGACTGAATATTGGGAAGAATTACTTGACTGGAAGAGTGGTCAAGCACTAGGATGGCCTGCCCAGAGATGTGGTTGAGTCACCATCCCTGGCAGTATTTCAGAACCGTGTAGATGTGGTGTGTCAGGGAATGCTCCAGTGGCTGAGACTGTAGGGAGTGGGTTGTGGTTTTGTGTAAGGTTGGACTTGGTGACCTCAGAGGTCCTTTCCAACCATAACAATTCTCTGATACTCCTGTGAGGAGCCTGGCTCTATCTCCTCACAGGCACTGGGGCAACAGACAAGTCCCCTCTTCCCTTCTCCAAGTGGACAAACCCCGCTCCCCCAAGCTCACAGGGTAAGAGCACCAGGGACTGGCCATCTTGCTGGCCCTCCATGAACTTGCTCCAGGTTGTTGATTTATGTTAGTATCCACCAGAACCTTTCCAACAGATCCTCTTCCCAGCCAGTCAGACCCCAGCCCACACCTCTCAAACCAGTACACCATTAAAAGTTTTTGATACATTAGGACAAGGATAAACACAGTGACATTGAGCTTCATGGTTCTGTAATGCTAAAGGAGCCTTACAGGTCTCCCAGACCCTTTTTTAAAGTTCATTTTACAAGACAAAGAAATAATTAATTTTTCCTTTTTTCATTCACACAAAGCACTTAATTACCAATTTGATGCACAAGCATAGAAAAATAAAATGCCACTGTGAATGTTAAGCAGTTGAAGTAGGAAGGACACTTCGGAAAACCAAGGCTTTGAAGAAAACTTTCACAGCACCTATAGCCATCAGCTTCAAAGTTTAACTTCAAAAAAAGAGACAAAGCTGGAACCCTCTTAAAAAACTTGCATACTGGTTTTTAATTGCACTTCAATTGCACAGTTATGTACCTGTCCTAGGACACATCAGGAAACAGCACCAATGAAACTCAAGAAGATTTTTCTGCTCAAACACCCTTAGAACCAAGCAGCACATCTTCACAGAACATTTCAGAGCTCAGTAATTCCCAGAAAATGATGCCGCTAATACCAATAAGCAGATCTCTAAAAATGAGACTACCGGCGTCCAGGAAGAGCCATCCAATTCTTAAAACCTCTGAAGTAGCAGATACTTGCTACTTCTTAAATTTTTCTGGCCTTCCAAAATTAATCTACAGCTTTCTTTAGTCTGAGACTCAAAACCAGTCCAACCCAATGACCGCTTCCAAAACCACCAGCCTACTGTGTCCAGTGCTACAAATGAGGGGCTTTCAAAATATCTCTGATTTACCAGGTCTTTGACCACTACATCACACATTTGGGCCATAACTTTTGTAAACAATAACTAAACGGATTCCACCCCAGTTGAAGAATTTTAGAGATCCCGTTTGTTGCCATACAATTTCTGCTCAGTTTTACCCTTATTTGACGCAATGTCTCAAAGTAAATGGATTGCAAGAAGTTTCAAATTTATATACTCCAGCCAGAGGACCATCTCAGGAAGTCACCAGATAACCTCTGTTTAAAATGAACAAAAATGCCACTTAAATTTTTCTATCATAGAATAGGCTGGAAAAAGGAAATTTAGCAGAAAAGAAAAAATTCGTAAGAGCAATTAGAGATAATCATCATCACAGAGGACAGAAAAAAATTCTCTGTAAGAGTAGGTAAGAAATCCCACTGTTATTTTTGTACAGTGGACTAGAAACTGATACAGATGAAAGTCACAGGATGAAGTATAAAACATATTTCCTAGGAATGCTGTGTTCTCAAAAACTTCTAATTTGCTTACAGAAAATCACACAACAGCTCTCTTGGAACTGAATTCATTTCACATTAATCTACTGGTTTAGCACAGTTAAGACAGAAGTATCCTTGCAACTCTAGCCAAACATACGTATCTCCTCACTACGTCTGCAAGCACAAACACCCTATAAAATGATACAAGGAATTGTGTAAAAATCATCAGTTTGCTACCTGAACAGGATTATAAACTGGATTTTTCAAGGAAAGATTGAAAGAATGGAATTATGCTGTACCTGTGTACCTTTGATATTAATTAGCAATCCATAATTTAACTCCAGTCCTTAACTTACTTTACCATAATTCCACTTTTATCATATGCATAATAACCATTGGTACTGTCAACAGTTTCGCTTAACTTTAAAAATGAAGAGGCTACGTTCTACAATGGCAGAAAATATCAGCTGTACGAGGGGGTCGGAGTATTCCCATTGCCACACAAACAGATCAGGTCAGGCTACGAGTAATTAAATTTTCAACCTTGATGTGGAGGAACATACCTGCAAAGAATCAGGTAGTTGCAGTTGTAGTAGCTGCCCCTTCCCAGGCTGAAATACTGACAACGGCGCTGGCAGATGGAACCCTTTACACAAACAAGACTACATACTCGGTGTTCATGGATTAAAGGGAAAACGAAGGTATCCACTGCCATCACTTTCAATTTTTATGACCTCTAGAGAAGAGAAACAGACTTGCATTGCTCAAGAACACAAACGGGCACTAAGATGGGCTGCAAATTTTTGCAAGTGTTTCATATACCTCTGTGAAGGGCTGGCTCAGTTCCCCTCTCTCCAAATGCTTTCTGAAACGAAGCTCTCCTTCAGACCTGCGAGACCAGAACACTTTCAGACACTTGGAGCTGAGGCAGTTACCAGGTAGCAGAGCGTGGAGGCAAGGAAGCAGATGACTACCCGATGCGCACTCACAAAACACCCACACCAAGACCAACCATCTAATAATTCAAGCGCATGTTTCAACAGACAGTTAACTTCAAGATGGGGATTTGTCTATTCACCTCTTTCAAAGACTTAAAGGCCTCCCCCCTACCACCACCACCACGGAAAAGCAAACCATTTCTTCCAGAGGAAGAACCAAGTAATCTCTCCATGTTCATAGATACTAAGTAAATCCCCAGCACCTATATATCTCATTTAGAACAGTTATCCACTATACAATTGGACTTCAGAGATGAATTTTCTTTACTAGCTGTTGTACATTATTCAAAATTGTTGGTGAATCAGCAACTATCACATCTACGGTTGCCTTGACCAAACCCAAGACTCACATGGGATCACAGAGCACATAACACAACTTTGATATCCCATGTTTCGCAATGTAAACACGAAGCCTAAAAGAATCACCTTAATCACAGAATCGTTGGAGTTGGAAGGGACTTTCAAGAACATGAAGTTCCCACCACCCTGCCCTGGGCAGGGACACCTCCCACCAGACCAGGTGGCTCCAAGCCCCATCCAGCCTGGCCTTGAATCCCTCCAGGGATGGAGCAGCCACAGCTTCTCTGGGCAAAGATTAAACAAGATTAAAAGTACAGTCAACCCCATGGTCCCTGTTTCAGCCAGCCACGGTGTATGACACTTAGCACAAACTCTGTGCCTTAGAAGTGTCTACTGCCCCTTTGTCCCCACCACCATGGGAAGGCAGCCTCACTCCTTACCCGTCCATAAGACAAAAGGCTTTTTTCTCATTCCCTCTCTAAGCTCATAGCCAGTGTTTACACAGCCACACTTGGAACAACACTGTCTTCTCTCTCACCCTGCTGTTTCCAGTATTACTGTTAAAGCACGGCTACTTCAGACTCTCATGTCTTCTTAAGAAAAATAAATTTTCTGACTGTAAGGTACTTATTTAAAAAAAAAAAAGAAAAAAATCTTTGCTGCCAGACCTGCAATTTTATGTGTCAGTTCTTTCACACTTCAGAGATGAAGATTATCTAGACTTTCCTAACTTGAAGCAGCTGAATATAGCATTTTGCTTCATTTTCCTTTGGTATCTAAGCTGGAGAAAACATAATAATGATTCATTTATTTAGTAAAAGTGCAGACAAAACCAAGCGGAGACCATTTTTATCATTTCCAGTGAGGCTTCTGCTGAGGACGAGAGGCCAGATAGAACTGGTGCTTTTCAGCAGCCGGAGTAACGCTCCCCAACATCACCGCCCGTCCCCATACCATCAGTACCGAGTCCTTTGTTTTGTCAGCAGGTACAAAGAAGTGGCTTTATCCTTTCAGGAAATGAACGGTTCGGTGCCCAAGAACCTGCTACTTCAAAATACATCCTCCAAGCTGATTTTTTTTCCAGGAAGTTTACAGAGCTCAATATAAAAGCAGCAACATCTCTCTTCTTCAAAGAAGGTATATGCCTATGTGCAAGAGCAGGATTGCACGTTTCTTTTGAATCCCTAGAAGATTTTAGAAAATAAGGACAAGAACGAAAAAGTTGAGCTTGTTTTTAATCAGTTCTTACATGAAGTTCGGTTTGTTTGTCTCATTGATTGTTTGGGTTTTCTTTTAAGATAAACATAAATCATCTTCACAGGGAAAACTTCAGTAGCGGGGATCGATAAAGCATCCAGCCTTGTTCTAGCATACATACTGAGATTCATCATCTAAAAATCTTGTTATTTCTCATTTCTACATTCAAAGATCCCTGGCAACTAGAGTTTCGGAAAAAGGCTGCAGGTATGAGCTCCTTTGCTAGGGTGCCACAAGCCAGCGGAATGGAGAAGCAAAGATGAACCCATTCTTTTGATCAAATGAAAAGCTAAGGGATCAGTTCTCCAAAACATATAGGAAATCTTTAAATTTAATACGTATCTTCACCCTCTTCTTCCCCTTAAGCCCCGGCTCTCCTCAAAAACACACAAAAAAAAACCCAAAACAAATAACCACCCAGAATTGCAAGAAGATTTAAGAACTTGTGCAGACTAAAAAGACTTTATCTTCAAATTGTAACTATTGAGCGGTGTCCCCAAGCTACCACTCCCTCTTTCTCATTACGGTGTTTCCCTGCCCTCTCTCTCTCCTTTTTCTAAATCAGCAAATGGCAGATTCCTTTCGCAAGAGAGAAGGCAACGACTGCTTCCTATCCCAGCAGCGCAGAAGATGAAGTAAACCAGTTAAGACTCAACAAAGTAAGAAGAAATGGGAAAAGCCATAGTTAACAACAGAAATATGAGATCAAAGAATTTCCCACTGTCGAAATTCTGTGCCAGACTTGCACCGCGCTGCTTGGACTCACCACAGCTGCAAAGTATCCAGAGTTCACAATTCTGAAGGACCAGAATTGATTTTCCTCCATCGAAACTGTTCCTTCTTTTTTACTTTCACATTTATTACATAAGAAAAAGGTTACATCTGGGGGACAGCACGGAAAGTGCAATGCTTGATATCAGCTCTCAGCCATGCAGAGAATGAATGAAACTCAGAAGACCTACAAATACTTTTTACCCCTAAAATTATAGGGATAGCTATTATATTCATATGATTTCTACCCTTTATCCTTCCATATGCATTTTAAATGCTCACTCTATTGATGTCATCGTATTTTAATGGAGTTTATTATCATTTTTGAGTCACAGAAACACTGAGAATGAGGCATAACAACATAATGCTTACCTGCAGTTAGTCATAGTATGAATCAAGCTCTTTATCATCCCTGTCTCTCACTTACGCCTTGTGATGGAATAACCTTAAAAGATTTTATTTAGAAATAATTCTTCATAAAGACACAAACAACATGGAATGGGATACGGGGACAGCTACAGTGGCATTAGTTAACTAGCAACTCAAAAGTTACAGGCAGTGACAGAGAGCCTCACGATCTCCAAAGAACACGCGTGTATCCTGCTGTATGTACCCTGCCCAGCAGCAAATAGCCTCTCCCCACATTTTCAAGCAGGGGAAGATTGTTACAGCTGATGCACACCAATACACATCATCCACACTCTAAAAACGTGTGACTGCAGACGAGTCACGTTTTCGATTCGACTTTCATTAGTTTCATGTATTGCAAGAAACAGTTGCCAATTTTCTTTACAAAAGCCAACACAAAGCTCAACAAAAAAAAAAATCCAAAACCAAACAAAAACTCCACCCCTTAATATGTTATCAAGTGAAGAATCAGGATTTTTCCTGGTATGTAAACTCTCCGCCAGACTATTAACAAAAGGGCAAATTCTGAGGCCTCCCTTGAAAAACTGTGGTTATTCTAGACAGGAACACAGGAGACAGGCAGCGCACTCCTATGATATGTTATCGCCAGCAACGTATTTGTGCTGATAGAAGTCAAAGCCAATCTTTGCCATCCTTACTCAAACACTTTCTAACAGCGAAGACAGCAAGAGGCTGCTATCCTATCACAAGCTGTTTGCCAAATAAATCTAGAAAAGCAGTTTGCTACTTAAACTGGGCGAGCTACAGCTGCAGATTGAGGCAAATCAGCCCTAGAAGCTCACAGCACAATCCTACAGCTGCTTTCTTGAGAAGTACAGGCAGAAGAGCAGGATTGATCTCCAAGCTGTACACTGGGCACACCACAAATCCGTGCATGCAAAATACTGAAGTGTTATTGGTTTGCCTACTCGAGTTTACATTTAATGCACAGAATGACTAAGTTTTCCTTTCATATGACCTTTGATTAATCCCTCTGTTGTATTTAGCCCTAGAATACATAACCTGCCTTTTGCCTTGTTCAGTCAGAGCTGTGCATTGACTGGAATTCTGCCCTGGTTGTGCATGGCTCCAAGAACTTCAGGTTTTTGGCGTGTGCTCTCAGGCAGTGGAGCCACGGGGACAGGAGAAAGCCAACCGAGGAACGTGCTGATGCAGAGCATGCTCCAAGGGTCCCACAAGGAAAGGCACCCACAAAGCTGGCTCCACAAAAGGCTAAACCTCCGAAGGAAGGCATTATCCCCGACTGGGAGAGCCTGACTGCAACTCTTCACTGAAGTCACCAATGCACACCTCCAACTCCAACAAAAAACGTCAAGGCAAGACAACCATCAGAACTGAGAAGGCACCTACGCACGGCTTGTCAAATCCTCGAAACAACCATTATGAATTTGCAACAAGCCATGCAGTACCTTGTGCACCCTACAAGCATCATCCAAGAGGCCAGCGCAAAGCTATCATGTCCAAAAAAGGCTTAGATGAAGGTGTGGGCACAAAACAGGGGCGTCTTTCCTTACCAGTACATCTGCTACGTCATAAACAAGAGGTAGGTCTCTCCCGTGGAAGCGATGACACAAGCCGTTTCGTTTAGGAAGCCAGGCTGCCCCTGTACAAAATAACTTATGTCTGATTTACCACTCCATGTGAGCTCCTGGGGTCTCCACTGCACCACCATGGGAGTGGAAAGATAATAGCATCACAGAATTTTCACAGTTGGAAGGGACCTCTGAGATCATCAAGTCTAACCATACACACACACCCCCAAAAAAAAAGAAAAAAAAAAAAGGAAAAAAAAAGAAAACAAACCCCCAAAAAACCCAACACTACAAAACAAATCACCCAACCCAATAATCTTGGGCACTCGAGCCTGCCCTGCAGTGCCACGTCTACGTGTTTCTGAAATACCTGCAGGGATGGTGACTCCACCACAGCCCTGTGCAGGCCGCTCCAGGGCCTGACCACCCGCTCAGTCAAGTCATTCCTCCGAATATCTAATCTGACCCTCCCCTGCCACAACTTCAGACCATTCCCTCTGCTCCTGTCGTTATTCCCTTGGGAGAAGAGCCCAACACCCACCTCTACACCCTCCTGTGGGGGAGCTGCAGAGGGCAAGGAGGTCTCCCCTCAGCCTCCTCCAAACTCGACACCCCCAGCTCCCTCAGCCTCTCCTCCCAGGACTTGTTCTCCAGCCCCCTCCCCAGCTCGGTGGCTCTGCTCAGGACACGCTCCAGCCCCTCAGTGCCCTTCCTGCAGTGAGGGGCCCTTTAAGCAAGCTTTAAAAACGTCAGAAGGAAAGGGCAGCAGAAGCATCTGTTAAATCCCTTTAATTAACAATATCTTGGACTTTTAAAGTATTTGGCAGGAAAAAAAAAAATTAATACTCATGTTATCATTTGAAAGACAGCTACTGGACACTCAGAAAACCACAAACAGAAAGTCACATAGGTATAAACACATTTACTTTAACGATTACTTTGTAGTGCAAATCTAAATTAAAGTCTCACATTTGCACCTCAGGATGTATTTACATTTGCGGTGTGTACAGCCTTGAGATCAGTCTCATATTTACTTAAAGTTCTGCTGTGGAAAAGAGCAGAAAATGCATTGTAAAATTCTGTTTATTTTGCCATTTCTAGACATTAGGTCTTTTGGGTTTTTTTAAATTTATTTATTTTAAAAGTAAGGTTCATGTATTTCAAACCATATCATACAAAACAATAGCAGAAAAAGGAAACAGGTTGGGTTGTGGTAGGAAACAATCAATGCCATGATATCCCCATATTTCTATGACCACTATTATTATCATTCCATCCACATGTTTACCAAGAACCCACAAAAGTAACAGCTTTAACCTACAAAGGCAAACAGAGTGACTATTTTTCCATGCCTAATCAAATTCCTATTTATTTAAGAAAGCAAATTGCTGAAAAAAAAACAAAAACAAAAACCAGAGAGCTCTTAATCCTCTATCAGTAAAATAGTTTCCTGATAAAAGTACAGTTCAACAATGGCAATTTCATTAATAACAAAGTAATACTGAAATACAGGATCCTAAACCATTCCAAATTCAACTATTTCTATAAGCCATATGACTACAGAGCAGAGGGAAAAGAACAGCAGATAAATCTGATCTGCTCTGAAAATAAGCTACTCCACTACGCAGCAATTGATTTTTGCATGGTTTTAACACAATTTTTCATATCAAAATTAGACAGTTAATCAATATTGAGGTGTTTAAATATGTCCTGAACCTACAAACCTTTATATAATTCAGTGACTTTAAATCCAGGACTCTTCCCATTGGGAAAGGACGATTCATATGGCTCAAGTTGTTTCAAGGTATGGGTTCCTTAAAAAAAGCCTAAACAAAACAAAAACCTACACCAAAACAAACCCCCCCAATACTTAATTTGTGTATCTGAAACTATTTAGTTTTTTGATCCCTATACAATTTCTCTAATAAAATTAATAAAATAAATAAAATTACAGTGTAAATTATATCCGCTTTGGGTCACACAGAATAGTTTCTTTTGAAAAATTTTCCTAAGAAAACCAGAGACAAAGACAACTCACTTCAAGTGACTAAAACCATCTCCACGTAGACTCCATTTTCCACAAATCCTTCCACACCAGGATCTTGATGTATTTGCAACCTTTCGCTAGGATACCCAGTTGATCAAAACTCTTCAGAATATTAAGTATAGAGAAAAGAAAATCTAAATGTAAATGTGTCTGTGCCAGCAATATGCTTCGTTATCATCATGATTTTACACCATCAGCTACATACTTTGTAAAGCAGACGAGGAAAATGAGGAGATACCCACGCTATTGCCTCTGCAGCTCTCACCTCAGCCAGCAGCAGATAAGGTCACACCAAAAAGAAAAAAAAAAATTATAAAAAAAAATGAAGCAGAAGACAAACAGATCCCTTGCTTCAGAGGCTGCCAGCCCAGATCCTGGCATTTCATCCCAGTGCACCCTTCATTTTTAACTTCACCATGTCCCAACCCACCCTCTTCCATAAGATTTAGCCTGAGCTCTCACAAGTCTTTGGCCAAGAACAATCATATATGGTCGTAGTGACCCAGATGGCAAGAAGGGCTATAACTTTACAACAGCAAAAATAAAACATGGAATTGATAACAATTTCTCCCATGAAATGCCAAGGGTAAGCCTGACCTAATACCTGTATAAGTAAGTGAAAGATGTCCACACAGAATCAGTCTCCAATGAGCATAAACAAATGCCAGTGAGGGAGGGAAAAACAACAACGGAGATTCCTATCCATGATTTATTTTTATTTTTAATCAAGCCTTAAAGGATACTAAGGGCTTCTTTCAACTGGCCGTTTTTGAGAATGGGCTGCTTTTATTTTCCCTCCTGATACTTATACAGGGCTGCTGGGCAAACTGGGCAGGCAGGAGTAAACAGAGAGCACTGCCAACAGCTGGCACGTGAACTACACGAACAAACCAAAAACTAGATGAACTGCTCATTTAAAACATTTTTGATTTTCAGCAATAAACTAATATTGTCTAGTTTTAGTAGCAAAGCTTTTTCCAACTGAATTGAGTCTGCAGCACCGGTCAGTCGTATCTCCAGCAGTCCACTCATAAAACTCAGTTATTTTTAATGTGATGAATATAGTTATTTTCAGCCTGTCTGCCTGTTACCCTGAAGTGTCTGGAAAAGTTCATTAGAACATCTGTTCAGCTGTGCCAGGTACCTGTGGCAGTTGCATAATGACAGTCTCCCCTTTGGGTTTTGCTAGCTCAGCAGCCCTGCAACGCCTGTGTTTTTCAATATATTGTTTCGGGTACAAACTGAGAGAATACATTCAAAACAGAATTTTGGCTTGCTTTGACGGGTCCTAACGTGGCAGTGGAAAAAGATATGAAATAGAAATCTCGTTACAAAAAATAAATAATGAATACCGCGGCAGCAAGCGTGATCTCATCAAAGTCTTCATCTGAAGGGAGCACGGTGGCAAAGACCAGAAGGCTCTTGTGTGACATTGTTATCTAAAGCCCTGATTAGATTTTCACCTCAGAGTTCTCAATTTTGGTAGCAATCATCGCAAAGATACTATGGTGACTGGCACTCTATAAATACATCACACAGACAAGCAACAGTATAGGAGACGGCTATCAGATAAGAGTTTGAAGCATTTGAAAATTCAACCCTGCTATTAGGTCTGTGTAACAGTACTCAATTTTACGGCAGCAGAAATGTGATTACAGATAAAAAGGTAGGATTAGTGCTGTACAAATTCTTCTCCTCTTAAATCAGATTATCATCGTTCAATAGCATTAGTTAGGTTTTTAGGGAGTGTCAGAATTCAACAAATATATAGGCATGTATTAACTGTAAATTTACTAAAAGCCTGCAGCAGAACCCAAAGGTCACGGTTTGCTCTGTCAAACACTGCACAAAACTGCAACAGAGGAGTCACGCAACTTCCAGTCCACCCAAGCTATCCTCCTCTCCAGTATCTGCCAAAGAATTTAAGCTGTAATTTGCTATGTTTCTATTTTAAGTTTTATTAGAAATCCCTAATAGATCATTACGGGGTTCAGCTAGAGACAGCACCTCTGTGTGCAGCATGGCCTGTGATGCGGATGATGCTACAGGAACAGGGCTCTTGCCATCCCTGTGCATTTACTCAGCGTTTCCTCAGTCTAGAACATGACCTGCGAGAGGGAGTCCGTGCCCATGACATGCATACATCTGAGCTGTGATCTCACAAATTACCATTATTTTAAAATGCACCTACTAGGCATTTCCACACACACCATTAAGTACTCCTGACTACCTGTAAGCATTGAACTCAAACTCTTCAGGTATTACCGGGCATTATTTCAAGTATCTTACTAATGAAATTGTAACCCACTGGATGGAAAACATAGACTCAAAGAATGGTTAGAGTTGGAAGGGACCTCAAAGATCATCCAGTTCCAACCCCCCTGCCCTGGGCAGGGACACCTCCCACCACACCAGGTTGCTCCAAGCCCCATCCAGCCTGCCCTTGAACCCCTCCAGGGATGGGGCAGCCACAGCTTCTTGGGGCAACCACCACCAGTGCCTCACCACCCTCACAGCAAAGAAGTTCTTCCTAAGATCCAATCTAAATCTCCCCTCTTGCCATTTAAAACCCTTCCCCTTTGTCCTGTCCCTCCACTCCCTGACCAAGAGTCCCTCTCCAGCTCTCGTGTAGCTCCCTTCAGATACTGGAAGGCTGCTCTAAGGTCCCTTTCTCTTCTCCAGGCTGAACAGCCCCATCTCTCTCAGATTGTCTTCATGGGAGAAGATAGGAGAAAACATCTGAAAACACTTTTAAAAATCAACTTCTACTAAGTATCCCTTGTATATAACTAACTCAAATGGTACATTCAGCATAGGAGCAGCATTATTTGAGCAACAGGAAAATTCCACATGGCACAATCCAATTAGTATCAACATCAGACATGCTCATTTTGAGCTACACAGGTTCCTGTCTTTGGTGTCCAGGGCTTTCCCATCACAGCCAATTCCTCAAGTAGATTGTGAAACCTGCAGGAAGGTTGCTCCTTAAAAAACACCATCACACAAGCCATGGTGATGATAGAAACCAGAATACGTATTCCTGTGGACATGCTCATCTGACGGTTGCACTTCCTCTGGCAAGCACTGGGAATCACAGCCACCAGTTTTAGTGCTGGACTGCACAGCCAAGTATTTCGGAAACTTCCTTTTTGCTCCCCAGCAGTAGCTGCCTGTGTAGTTCTGAGGTTCTGAGATAGCAGAGGCAGGGGTGGGCGGTTCTGGGAAAGCAGCAGTTCAGCACACTTGCAACAGGTCAGTGGGAAATACTGAAGATAAAAAGGCGTTTGCCGAGTAGACACTGCAACAGAGAGTTCCCAATCTCTTGCTTAAATTGTCTCCAGGCAGACCCATATTTGCGTCCCTGCTTACGCCTCTCTATTCTCTGCTTTGTGGGAGCTCCTGGGTGCTTTCTGGCCCTTTCCCACCGCCTGGGGCCACCTCTGCCGTGGTCAGGCTGTAGGTGGGCGTAGGACCAGAGCACACATCAGCTTCCAGTCATCCAGAGACTACCCCGTCTGCAGCAGGGCAGAGCCCAGATGTAAACGAGCGCATAGGCAGGGCAGATGATGAGTGAGCACGGAGCCTCAGCACACACACGCACCCATTGTCTCTCACCATCTGCTAGATGAAAGAAAAACCCGATGCATATAGAGCCACGCTAAATGTGCAAGAAGAGTAATTTTCCATCGTTTGCATAACTGTAATCCATTTTTTCCTAACAACACGCACTAATAGGAATGACTTATAGCCCCAGTTTCACACACGACTAAACTACTGCTGTCTTCGCTTTACCTCTGGAAGAACTAGATAACCTTCCCCAGCTTCCTTCATAAAACGCAGAATATTTCAGCCAAAAACATCAAGCTCTGACATTCACATATGTATGCAAGTGCCTAAATTAAGGTATGTACGTTTGAAATTTGTACCCTTCAAGGACAATCTGTGTAGAAGAGATAAACGTTATAAAATGTAGACAGCTAAATAATGAAGTAAGGATTCTGGAATTTAATATAATGATAACTCAAGCGCTGAGCTGTACATGTTTAGATATTGGAGTTTTCTTTTCCCTTTTGCAAATTATAAGAACTATGGTTCCTTTAATAAAAAAAAAATTTAAAAAATATGTACTTGCTATGATGAATAGTAGTTCCCTAAATATTTTTAGTACAAGATGTGTAATTTCAATAAGTGAAAAGTTTGTTTAGAAAAAACTACTCAACTACAGCAAATGTCCAAAATCATTCTCCATCTGCAGAACCATAAAAGGGCTCAAAACAGAAGCAGAATGTTTTACAACAGCTGGGCTCTTTCAACTTTCTGTAATTTTTATAGCTATTTGGTGGTGATTTTTTTTTTTTTTTTTTTTTTCAGTATATTGCAGCAGGACTCTTCTAGAAGCAGAGGGAGACTGTGATTTCACCCATGTAATTCCATGAAGCGGAGGTGGATCTGTTATCCCGAACCACCACCACCACCAGCCAGACCCATGCAGGGTCAAGTTATGTACTCTCACACCAGCATGGAAAACTTATCAAATATGGCCCTGATCCAGCAAAGCACTTAAGCACATGCTTTACTTTAAACACGTAAGTAATCCTATTAGAGTAAATGAGATTCAGCATAAACCACTGGGCTGAGTCTCAGAATACCTTGGTTGTGGCCCTGATTATGTCAGTGACCGACGGTGTAACCTTGGACAAATCACCGTATTTCTGTGTCTTTATTTCTGCTTTTACCCTTTACATGCGTTCACCATGTTGCACACCAATCTGGAATCTTCTAGAAGCTGCTGTACTACACATCATCACGGAGATGCTTATTTATATAGTCCCTTTTCAAATACCTGTCACGTACTCAAAACTAATGCTCACCCCTCAGGAAAACCCAAGATGACACCACAGATCACAGAATGGTCTGGGTGGGAAAGGAGTTTAAAGACCACTTTGTTCCAACCCCCCTGCCCTGGGCAGGGACACCTCCCACCACACCAGGTTGCTCCAAGCCCCATCCAGCCTGGCCTTGAACCCCTCCAGGGATGGGGCAGCCACAGCTTCTCTGGGCAACCTCTTCCAGTGCCTCAACACCCTCATAGCGAAAAATTTCTTCCTGGTATCTAATCTAAATCTACTCTTTTCCAGTTTGAAGCCATTACCCCTTGTCTTATCACTGCATGCCCTTGTAAACAGTCCCTTTCCGGCTTTCTTGGAGGCTCCCTTCAGACACTGGAAGGCTGCTGTAAGGTCTCCCCGGAGCCTTCTCTTCTCCCTTACCCTTACCAATTTCAGAATTACAGCGCTGCTATAAAAAAGCAACTTCGGGGAAGGCCACCAACTGAAGCGTATCTGCAGGTCTGGGTCAGAATAGTCCCCAAGTACATGAGGTTACAAGCCCAGGACTCGCACTGCGGTTCCCCCTCCCACTGGTAGCCACAGGGCAAGGAGATCCCAAGCCCTGCCACGGGGTCAGCCTGCCCATGCCCTACCCACCAAAAGGAAAACAAACACTATAGTCCTGGGAGAACCTGCTTAAAGCGTGTTGTGGGAGACAGCATCGTCTCACCGGGTACGATGCCCTTCCACTAAAAGGCTTTGTATCCAGCATCTTCAGACTTTGTGATACAAGACAGTTTTCCACCGGTAGGCCCTATGCCATCAATCTACGTCTGAAACATCCTGAGAACACTTTCATGTAAATACCTCTGCTTTTGCACATCTATATAACCAGGCAACGTGTTTACTCTTGCCATCGCACTTCCCGCTTCCCGGCAGTTGTCACAGGCAATGTCACTGTCACAAGGAGAATATGGATTCGGCTCCTAACAATGAAGCAGGCACGGATGAGTGGGCAGGGTACTCAAATGAGTTTCAGAAAGACTTGAGGTGAAATACTGTCCCCAGTGAAATCAATAACAGTTCTCCCATTTACTTCAGCAGAGTAAATATTTCAACTCTTCTTTTTTTTTTCTATGCCTTCTGGTCATCTCAGTGCCTAACACAGTAATCGTTTATTTTCCTTAGGAACACAGGGAAAAGGACGGAACAGACAGAAGGCCAGGCAGGGAGGAATGATTTCAAAATAAACATACTCTTTTCCCAGGATAATTTAAAGCAAAAAACCCAAACAAGGACTTGCAACAATTCCTGTAGTTACAGATTATAAACAAAGCAGAAAAGGGGAGATTAGATAAACACAGTTAAGGTCCTCCTCTCTAGGAACTCATTCACAAATTCCCCTTCTGTCCTTGAAACACCTGTACACCACCGCGTTACTGCTTTCCCAGCTGAGCCAAGGAAGAGCTCGCAGCAACACAGCTCTGCGCCCGCCCGCTCCGCACCAGGCCTTCTGCATACAAAGATAGCTATTATAACAGGGCACATGCATCAGGAGATGTACTCTCTTCATTAAAATATTTTCTGCTGCCTGCAGATTGGAAGCCTGGCCTACAAGATACTTGCCAAAATTAGGTTCAGGAGCACAGCCACCAAAATGTGATTTTGACTAGGTCAGAAGTTAGTTACTTGTGACTTTTTCTGAATGTGTGCTCTGTTCTCGTACGATGAAAGGGAGATGGAGTCAAAAGGTTATATATAACTGTGCATTTGCAGCAACTTCATGGACACAACAAACTACTGGTTTTCAGAAGCCATTCAAGATTTGGCAAAAAAAAATAAAATAAAAAGAACATGTACTGTAACCTGTAAGAAAGCCTGAAAAAAACACACAGCATGCACAACACCATGAAGTTAAAGAGTAAGTTAAATTTCCAGTGAGCACGCTGTCTGCAGCAAGCACTGCAAGTTTCCAAAATCAGTTAGCATATCAGACAACAGCGAGCATTTTCTCTGCGTTTTAGAGCTCCTGAAGTCCTTAGCAGCATCCAAAGTCCAGGTTGACGTTTCATCTTTAATTCATGCTCCTGTGCCTTTCTATATTAACTCCTAACAAAGCAGAGATGCTAATGGGCCGGGTGCAGGGCGCATGCGCGGGGCAGGGGCTGTGCGGGCTCCCCCAGCGCTGCTCCGCAGCTCCAGCCAAAAGTACATCCCTGCCCTTCCACAAGGCGGGCAGCCACCCAGCCAACACCGACAAACTCCAACACCGAGCAGCGGCCGAGGTGGAGACGATCGTCAAGAGCGACCAAAAAGCGTGCTGGCAAGATCTATTTAAGCAGCAATTTCTCCAGGAGAAAGTTTTCTTTGGCGGCAGAACCTCTTTATTTGAGCCCAGGTTGTTTCTCCCTCCTACTTATCTTTGTAATTCATCAAACTTTATCTGCTCGGTTAGAAAGGACTCAAAAAACCATAGGTCCTAATGTAAGTTCAGGCTTTGGGCAGCACCCTTCTCTCCCCCAGCATCTCACGCAGCGCCTCACAAAAGGCCCCAGAGGTTGGACAAACATAGCACCAGGAAAAACACAGCCTGAAAGGGATCTTTATGTGCATGTGTGAGGGCCCAGTGCTAATAGCTCAATGTGCTATTGACACATCACAGTGCAAACAGCTAAGTCTTTTTCAAAATAGCATGACTCACAGTGTCATTCTTAACTTTGCCTTTCCCAGATTTGGCTAATTCACGAAACAAATCACCCCAGTATTATTAAAACATATTTTTGTAAATGAAGGTAGCCACCGGGAGACATCTATTGCTCTTGCCTGGAAGGTTTACTCCACGAGCTACACATGCCGCAGAGACGGGGCGAACAGACAGCAGCGGTGCTGCAACTTCTCTGACAATCCTCCTCAAATCAAAGCGTTCGTTACCGTGCGAGCGGCTGATGTACTTTTAAATAACGCCGGTCGCTACAACCATTGAGTTAACAGACTGGCCATAACGGAGCCAGGATCATCCGAGAGAGCAGAGAGAGGCGTCCCTTCCCTTCCCCTCTCCCCAGCAGGGATGCCCGGGCTCCATCGGGGGGATGCCCGACCCCCGCAGCGGCTCCAGCCCGGGGAGAAGTTCACCAAGTCCCAGCCGGAGCCCCCAAGGGCTGCACGCCCGGGGAGAGCCGCCTTTTGTTCCCCAGCCTCGGGGAAAGGGACCTGCAACCTGAAGTTACCGGCGGGTCTGGGCTTGGCACCGGAGCACCCGAGGACCGGGGTGGCCGCGGCCTGGCGGGCGGCTGTCCCCGGGGCCAGCCCCGCTGCCGGAGAAGGAGGAGGAGGAGGAGGAAGAGGAGGAGAAGGAGGAGGGAGGCGGCTCGGCTCTGCCGGCCCCACCGTCACTCGCCGCCACCAACTTCCCGAGGCCGGCCGTCCCGCGGCCCCCGCAAAAAACCGGCGGGCAGACCCCGGGGCTTTCGGGCATCCCCCCTTTGCCCCGAGCCCCAATTCCGGCTGTCGGGGAACCGGCCCCGGCAGCAGCAGGAGGAATTAACAACACGCGGGAATAATCACCTTGTTGTAGTTGTAGTAACCCAAACACTGGGCAAAGTCCAGGTTGGAGGGATCTCCGGGAAGCGAGCTGCCCGCCGCAGCCGGGTAA
>VZRU01001951.1:504027-536290 GCA_013398155.1 Pedionomus torquatus
GCCCTCCGGTGGCCGCCCGCCCGCCGGGAAGGTTGGAGGTGCGTAACTTTCACCGCTTCCACCCGTTGTCTTAGTTATTTTTGTATTTATTTACTTAATTTTATCAAACTCTTCATCGCCTGACAGCGGGATGGGGGTAGGAGAAAAGAGGTGTTTTTAACCTGTCACTGGGGCTGCTGAGTCAAAGCCACCCACTAACAACCCGCGTTGGTTTTAGCCAGGCACCCGCGCTGCGTGGCTCTACCTGCCGCCCTGCCTGCAGCTTTCCTCACCCGAAATCTCACCACAGAACTTTTGGGAAGAAAAGCTAAAGCAGTAAAAAGGCCGTTTAGACCTTGTGACTTGTGCCCTGCAGAAGAAGGTGGTTGATCCTCCAGAGGGAGACTTGTCCTTCAGGTGCAGGGCCGAGTCCTGTGCAGTTCTAAGACAACCAAGAATCATAGAATGGGTAAAGTTGGAAGGGCAAGTGCAAATACAATAACCTTCCAAACCTCCCACCACACCAGGCTGCTCCAAGCCCCATCCAGCCTGGCCTTGAACCCCTCCAGGGATGGGGCAGCCACAGCTTCTCAGGGCAACCTCTTCCAGTGCCTCACCACCCTCACAGCAAAGAAGTTCTTCCTAAGATCCAATCTAAATCTCCCATCTTCTAGTTTAAAACCCTTCCCCCTTGTCCTATCACTCCACTCCCTGACCAAGAGTCCCTCTCCAGCTCTCCTGTAGGCTCCCTTCAGATACTAGAAGGCTACCTTAAGGTCTCCCTGGAGCCTGCTTTTCTCCAGACTGAATGGCCCCAGCTCTCTCAGCCTGTCTTTGTAGGAGACCTCTCCTCCATCCTTCTAATCATCATGACTCTCCACTGGACCCATTCCACCAGGTCCGTTTTCCTTTCTATGTTGAGGACTCCAGAGCTGGACATAGACCATGTTAAGTTTGCTCCACTGGGCTGCAAAATAGCAGTGACAATGGAGACACACAAGGTTGAGCTGCACACCACCATCAAGACCTCATCCAAAGGTGTGTGCATCTCTGCTGCCGAGAAGAGGCATCCTGGGCCTGTGCCACAGTGCCAGTTCTGCCCAAAGCCAGCACCTCAGGGCTTTAACACCTCACGCTTCATGTCCAGGCACAGCTTTGCACTGCTTAGATTGGGAGCAAAGCATGAATCAGTCAACAGCTACAACCTGTAGGAAGGGAACGTCTTCCCAACCACATTCCTAGAAACCTTATTTTCAGTATTTATGGTGAAACAAGCAGCTCCTGCTGGTGCAGAGACACCAGATCACCCGGACTCAGGGGCTTGATCCTGAAGCATTGCAGTTTGAAGCAAAGAAAGATCTCTAAAATGATGTTTTGCACAAAGAGCAGAATTAAACATAGCGCAGATATACATCAGTATTTATATGAAGTATTTAGAATTTATTTTTTTTTAAATTGTATAAGAACTGCCTATAAGGTAAATGCCTCAGTAGAAAAGAAAACAGGCGTATTCTGTCAAATCCCATCTCATATCCATTGTGTCAACCACTTTTAACCACAGGGAAAAAACCTGCAAATTCTGCTCTATTGCTTGAAGGGAAATGGTTGAGGAACATACTGCACGGAGCATTCACACAAGCACACCCCATACCTATGACAAAAATTATTTATGCTCCTGAGAGAAACAAATCATTCAGAAATAAGACGACAGACGAATCTGTTTCAGAACGCAACGCTGCGTTACAGCATTCCTCCAAAGCAGTGACACAAACCTGGTGGTGTGTAGTCACAGCAAACTCATTTCAACTGAGGTTAATAAAGTAACACCTGCACCAGATGACAAATATTTGTGTAAACTCAAGTTTAAAAGTTAGACTAGGCAGGTTCTCAGGTCATCGATGCCAAGTTCTGAGGTGCTCTGCTATATAAATACAGAATCATAGGGGGTTGGAAGGGACCTCTGCAGACCATCTCTTCCAACCCCCTGCCAAAGCAGATCCACCCAGAGCAGGTTGACCAGGAACGTGTCCAGGTGGGTTTTGAATGTCTCCAGAGATGGAGACTCTACCACCTCTCTGGGCAGCCTCTTCCAGGGCTCTGCCACTCTCAAAGTGAAGAAGTTCCTCCTTATGTTCACATGGAACTTCTTGCATTCCAGTTTTTGCCCGTTTCTTCTTGTCCTGTCACTGGGCATCACAGAAAAAAAGACTGGCCCCATCTTCCTGACACCCACTCTAAGTATTTACAGGCGTTGATCAGATCCCCCCTCAGCCTTCTCTTCTGCAGAATAGAAAGACCCAAGTCCCTCAGGCTTTCCTCACCAGAGAGATGCTCTAGGCCCCTCATCATTTTTGTAGCCCTTTGCTGTACCCTCTCCAGCAGTTCCCCCTTTCCTTCTTGAACTGGGGAGCCCAGAACTGGTCCCAGTGCTGCAGATGGGGCCTCCCCAGGGCAGAACAGAAGGAGAGGATGACATCCCTTCACCTGCTGGTCACACACTTCCTGACGCACGCCAGGATGCCATTGGCCTTCTTGGTCACAAAGGCACATTGCTGGCTCGTTGTCATCCCTTTGTCCGCCAGGATTCCCAGGTATTGGAAATATGGATATTTCCAGACTACCTTGCTCTGGTTCTCTGCACTTTTAGTGACATCTGAAAGTACGTTCCCACTGAATTCAGAGGGAAAAGGCAAATGATTCCAAGTGGAGGATCTGGTCCCACTGTTATATTGAAAGAAGCCTCTGAAAAGCCCCAGACAGGATGTTCTCAGCACCTTGGCCATGGGCTCTGCTCAACAGCCAGGGACATGAGCCTGTGGAGCAGGAGGTGGCAGGCAGGAAGAACACAAGGAGCTGTGGTGGATGGGCAACCACCACCTCTGGGTTAAATAGAACAAGTAAGAATTGAAGAAAAAAAAAAATTCCAGCTAGGCAAAAAAAAAAATAATCCCAGCTCCCCACAAATAATATTTAATTAAAAGTTTTGAAATACTGTCTATTTATACAATTATGAAATTAGAATATAGAAATTTGGTGATATTTCCAAGCAAAAAAATTGAAGTTCCTGACTATAATCTAGCACTGGCACCTCTACCGAGTGCCCAAATTAAGTCTTTTGCAGAACTAGTAAGACTGCAGTGAAATTAATGAGTCATTTAAAGAAAAACAGAAAAGAAAGTGGGATATATATGCTAATTTCTTTTTCTTGTTAAACAAAATACTAGGTTTTACATGACATTGTGCCAGAGAGAATTTTACAAACTAAACCACTAGGCAAGTGTGTGTTTTCCTTTCACCATGCCTCTGCAATGTAGTTTATTAAATAAGTAAACCTGAGTAATCTCTGCTACACTTTAAATCCATATACATGACATCCAACCTGTTTGTTAGAAACAATGTGTTTTATTTCAGGAGTACATTAAAGATGGAATAGGAGCCAAAGTATTTATGTCTCTCTGTACTTATCACTTGAAACGAATCCAGAGATTCTTTTCTAAAGCTATTCCCTTTAAGGTCCTTCCATAAAACTATGGCTTTGGAATATTTTGGTTTTTTTTTTAGCTTTCAGAGCAGTTGGAAGGATAAAGCATTTGCAATTTTGAGTAAGTATTGCCTTCTTTTTTGCTGGTTTAATAAATGAAGCATCTACCGGCAGTAAGTGGAGTTTACTCCGGCAGCTTCCCCGGTCCTGGGTAGCCTTGGATTTCGAAGAAACTTTTCAAAAAGCACTGTTCCATGAAGATTTGAATGTGTGCCGACCGATGCCAACAATTATGATTCAGGCAGTAACACACAAACTGTGACTTTGTTCCATCTTCAGCTATACTTTCCTCTGACTCATCATCACAATTCAATTTTAAAAGCCATTAAGGAACACTCAGACTGCTTTTCTGATGTAAGAGCAGAAATGGCACTGGAGTGAATCAGTCGTATAGGAGCTGGGAAGGGAGCGTGCACGGCTTCTCACTGCTGCCCAGAGATCTGCCACCTCGCACAGACAAGCCTTGCACAAGTACCACAACTCAAACCTCCCCGTCTCTGGTACCACAGTCCATCTGTGTGCACCCCCCAACCCCCCAACTTTGCAGGCAAAAAACACCAACCACGAGAGAGGGCAGGAAAATGAGGAATAAGGAAAGAAGGGGTGGAATGAACCACGGCTGGACCGAGACCCTTTGCTCCACTTCTGCAGCACAGAGTCAACGTTAAAAAAGACCCAACGTAATAATTCTCCCATGTCACCTGATAAGGGGCAGCGTCTTAGCCCTTCCCGCCAGTGGAAGATAAAAGGGTACAAAACAAAAAGGATGGGATAACAGGAGGAGAAAAAGAAGACAGGGTGCCAACCAGGTCTGGTTTTGAAAATAATCTAAAGCCTCCCCAAATCAATAGGAAGTCCCTTTAATTGATTGCAATGGGCTTTGAATTAGGCCTATATACTACTTATCAAGTACAGCTGCTGAGAATCGATAATATTTTGACTTACCTCACAAAGCAACAACTACACTGGTAACTTTTGACTAAGAAAAAGTACAATTAACAGCATATTATATTCATTAGACTTTATCTCACTGAAGTCCCCTCCTTGTCAGCCAGCACTTGTAAGTGATGGTGCAGGCATGAATATCCTATAGAAATGAGGTGCTAAAGAAAAAAACTTTTGTCCTTAGCATTAATTCAGATCAAATATTCATTGATATCTACATTTCTCAGCAAGTGTCTCAAGCAGAGATCAATAAAGACTTATTAGTCACTGACCATGTTTCCTGCAGTAGAGGAGGGAATGTCAGCCAGCAGATGGGAGCAGCCAAATAATCGGGGGAGCTGGAGTCAGGGCTTGTCTGCCAGACGATCATTTCCCTTCTCTTTGTCTCAGTTGCGGCATCTAGAAAACTACAGAGAAAAGGGGTTTTATTTTCTTTTTAAAAAGATGTTTTTAATAGTCATTCCCTAAAAATTACATTATTTCTAAATACAAGTATGGAGTGTTGCAGGAAAGCAAAAAACCATGACTGAAAGTTCTTGGTTTGTGAAAATTCTATTTCTTACAGACCCAAGTTGGGAAACGGATTACTTTGTGAAAGTGGGAAAAAGGAAATTATTAAACTTTTCAAACACTTACATGTGCCTGCTTTGATGTTTCTGTGGATTGCTGAAGCCTCTAATCTAACCTGAAGTATTTTGCCACCTCAACTCGCATAGGACCACGTACTAGCAGGAAAAAAACAAGTATTTGGCCTGTCTACAGAGCAGAGACAATCGCTAATTCTGGTGAACTATGTTATAACAAAAGAGGTTTCTGCTGCTTTAAAGAAAGTATTCTGCAGCCCTCCAAAATAACCTGTGTGTAATGGACAATATAGGATTACCTTCTGGCAGAGCGCGTATCCTGTTGCTATTGACTGCAGCGTTACAGTATCCTGACATACTAGTACACAGTTATTGTCAGATAAAGACCACGCTGAAAAACAGCCTGATTGCAGCACTGAAAGCAGAAAAGGAACTGTCCAGTAATATAAAAATTAACTTCTTTAAGAGAACAATGACTGCAACAGTGTCGTTTCTAGATTAGCATTGAAGAATTAAAAGCTTTAACTGAAACTAAGAAACTACTGCAATCTATTCCTTTCTTCCAGGGGTACCTTTCTAAAGCAAGACAGGAAGACTTGGTTAGAAATGGATCATTTGGTATATATAAAAATGTCTATATTTATATATAAAGTGTTTATATCATCTGTTGATACAAAGCCACAAAGTTGTGTGGTATGTTTCTGGTTGATTGCTTGGTTTTGCTTTCTGGCCCTCTCCACATTCATACATTTTTTTAATTTAACCTAAAAAAGTTCTTAGAAGAGGAAGGGAAGAAGCTGCTGGCATCTGCTTTTTAAAGAGAATTTACAAGGACAATGTCTACAGAAGAAAAACATGCTCACCATGAGCAATCCAAATTCTTTAAATTTCTGTATTAGTCTAGAGGAATGTCAGGCAGAAACTTTCATTTTACCGTAGAATCAAATCTAATTACTGAAAGAATTATTTTAATGAAACGTATCTGAAAAGCCTTAGCGAGATATGGTAAAGAGTATTTCCAGGTGAGAAAGGTTACATTTAATCCTTTTATCTGCACCAGATTCGCTCATACCTATTTTTCAGTTTTAATTTCATCCAGTGTTCTCCAAGGTAATTATTTGAAATATACAGCACGTAGCCATATGACCTCTGATGTATTTCAGGTGCACACATTTTATTATAAAGCATCTAAATAAGGACGTGGGGATGTTTCTGGAGCGATCAAGAAAATATCTTTCTGTGATTTTGGGGGTTTAATGTAGTAATATTGTATTTTCCCAAAGAGAGGGCACACTTACCCTTGAGAGCCTGCGTGGGACCCTGGGGAGGTGGGAGCAGTTGTGCCCTAGCCGTCCCCAGAAGCCACAGAAGTGGTCGTAGATACTTTTCACAACCACAACGCACATCTTTTGTTGGTGGGTATGGAAGAGACGGGCTTTTGGTCATCGCTTAGAAGCCACTGAAGCACTTGATGAGACACTGGCAAGATTTAAGGTAAAAAAACATGTATAGTATGAGAGTCATGCCTTAAAAATAAAAAACATTATCTAAAAATGCTGCTGTTCTCATGTCCCTTTCAAATGGTACAGAGCCTTATTGTGGTATTAACCATCACCTTCTTACCAGCACAGGTTATAACAAAATAATTAGGGACCAATACTAGAGAATATGCAAAGATATAAAAACATTATCCACATTTGATGTAACTATAGCCATACATCTTTATTTGGATAGATCAAGTCCATACAATAACTGGAAGCAGCCTTCCAAAGGACTCATTAGTTTTCCTTTAGGTCTCCTAATTAATGATGTAGTCTTCCAAGAGAATATTAATAACTCCGCTATTAATAGCGGCATAATTCTAGCTGAGAATTAAAAAAAATAAAACACTTTTTTATAACTACTGGTACAATGGAGTTTAGGATTTAGTAACTGACACCTACATAAATTCATCAGATTAAAAATTAACACACAGATTTCTAGACGTGTGATCTAGAGACGTCTCCAAAACGAACTGCTACGCTTTCATTCCAGAGACGTGTGTTCAGTTTATAGAGTTGAGCTCTCTTTTGTTGATGCTTCAACAAGAGACGGGAGGGTTTTCAACACTGAAGAGCTGAAGACAGATTTCACCTGGTTCTCTGGACTATTTCCCCAGGCTCCTAAACAGTATGTGCCAAGCTGTTCTTACAGAATCAGCCCTCATTTCTATGAATGGTTAATATTTAATAAAACATCTGATCACAAAAGCAAATCTAAAAAATCAGTACTGAAATAACACTCCGACTTGCTACTAAATGCAATGTTCTTTGATATAAGTCCATTTCAACTCCATTTATTCCAGGGTTCTACAGCAGTCAAAATAATCAATGCAGAATTTTCCATGTGATTTACACATTGCTTTTTAAAATGAATTGACTGAAACAAAAAATGCTTATTTCTGCTGCCTGGCTTGTTTTCTAAAACACATTCTCTTTCTTTTAAAGTGAGAGAACGACCTCTGCTTCAGGAACAATTTTCTGAGACAGTGTGTTTATCAAATGGCTTCTCTGCTTTCATGAAAACAATTTATTTTCACTGAACTCTTCAAGATAAGCATTGAAGTCAGGAAGAATGTACAATGACATTTATAATTACATTCAAGAAACAAATATTTTTCCTACAGAAAGGGTTTGGATTTTTATCTTTTTTTTTAGAGATACAAAATATTTTCTTTCCTCCAACGTACCATTTAAAGTTATTTTCTCCCTGAAATTACAAAGTGTGTTTTCATATGCATGGAAAGAGAAGCCCAGGACAGTAATCTTCTCATAGAAAGGCTACAGTATGCATCCTAAACAATGAAAGCTGTAGCATAATCCTTACAACCAAATTGCCTTCTCTGCCCCACTCTTCGGAAATAATCTGCAGACAAATGACAGGGGGAGCAGGGGGATTCGTGACCTTGCAGAGCCTCCTCCAAACGCCCCCCATATCCCCAATCTTAGAAAATGGACAAAACAATTGTCCCTTGGAATGGCACATCCATCTCTCCAGCCTTCCGCCCACATTTTCCCCTTGCTCAGAGACAGTTTCTTAAGCCCCCGAGCTCTCTCTCCACGGAGCCTGTGGACATAGGGGCTGGTGCCTCCCATTCTTTGGGGAAATAGAAGATCTTGCTAAAAAACCTCCCTCTCTTTTCCCTTATAGATTCAGCCCCGGACCCGTTCCTAACTAACAACAAGAACTCAGTCATGCCAGACAACGACTGCTCCCTGCTATATTCTGAACTGCTCCTAAAATCAAGGTACTCCACGAGGTATCTCATCTTCCAGAACAAAGCAGCTGCAGATTGAGCCATATAGTGCCTGCATTTTCAAATGCAAATTCAATAACTACCTATGCAAAAGCTGCCCGTGAATATATTCAGGAGTTCCGTTTGGGCTGCCTGGAAACGTGGTCTTACTGGCTTAAAAAGACATATTACAATCACTCCAATGAATGCCCTTTAATTTCTGGGAATTCGTTTTAGAATTAAAAATTTAAGGTCTGGTTTATTCCTTGTCAGTCAAACATCCCAGCTTTTCATGATGGCATTTCTTCAGTGCATGGAGGTAGTTCTCATCATAAAGATTCTCTGATAAAGTTCTCCTCCAGAGATACACTCTGTAGGCTCAGCTAGTGAAGAAATACCATTCGTTTGTAATACTCATCAGAGAAGTGTGTGTGTGGGGGAAATAATAAAAATCAAAAGCAGCAGAAGAGAGATTCTATTTCACTAATATACACCAGGGCTTTATTTAAAATATACAGTGTTAAATTTGATCAACTCTCAACCCACCATTCAGAGTGCAATAATCTCTTTTCATTTGCATGTATCTGTGTGCGCCAAAGAGAAGCATGTTTGCTTTCAAGCAGGTGCACATCCTGCTATGACTAAATCTCCAACTCATCAAATTGCTTTACCAGCGCGGGACATGCCCTTTTTCTGGAACAGCTTCAAGCATTTTTTCCCCAGCATTTCAGCCACCTGTTTACTGAGTTCATACTCCAAAGGAGATGCATGCAATTAGAAACAAGGAAATGAAAATAAATGACCTTGTTTGTTATAAATAACAAAGAGACTCAGCAAAATTAATGCAGTGAAGCCTGACCTCCTGACCTGAAAGAAAGAATCACCTCATTCCTTTGTAGCAGGCTCACAATGCTGCAGCACCAGGCATTGTGATGCTGCTCTGCCTCTTTTGATGGAACTTAAAGGAGTATATTCTAAATATTAAATGTTTTACAAGTTAGATTAGGAAATTTGCATTAAAAAGCTCATTGAAACAAAGTCAAGAGAGCAATAATAAAGATTATTGTTGCTTTATTGAAAGAGCACAGGTAAGGCGGGTGTGCATTAGTTCACTATGCTACAGTTTTTCAACTGACAAAATAAAAATATGAAATTTCAGGTATTCGGCCACCACAGAATGTCTCCTTCTGTGTTTGGTGAATTGATGAGGGAGGAAGTTTTTTTAATTACCCAACTCCAGGAAAAGGAAACATTTTCCTTTTGTAAATAGTTTACGCTGTGATGATCTGACTTTTGAGAAAAACAAAACAAAACAAAACAAAACAAAAACCAGCAACAAACTTCCAAAACTACTGCAGAAAAATACACAGGATTTTTTTTTTCATTATCCTTTAATTAGGCAAGCAGAAACGCCTTCTTTTGTATGAATTCTACTCCATAACGTTTCTATGGGTTACATTTTCCCTTTTGAATGATTCACCTCATTTTGGAACAGTCCGGCTGTAACGGAGGGCAAGGTGTGAGAAATTTCTCTTGCTGTTTGTCTTAGGAGGTGATGAGAACACATGGTTGTTTTTACAGCAGATCTCACAAAAAAGAGCAGGGTCTGTAATTACAGCACCAGTTCCCACCTTCTCACTCTCCCAAACAAGTGTCTTGTTAATGAAGCAACTCGGAATTGCTGCAGAAATGAAAGGATAAGGTGTTTGTGTCTCGCTGAAAGCAGCTCCTACAACAGGTAGCACCCAACGAGGGTTTCTCCAAAAACTTAACTTGGATTTGTGGTGGGTTTTTTTCCTTCCCTTCTGTCCCTTTCAATGACATCGGTCCCACTGCCGAGGTCCTTCACGCCCATGAGTTTCTCTTAGGCACAGAGTGAATTGATGGGACCCAGAAGGTGGTGGGGGCAGCTCTAGCTGCAGTGTCCACAGGGTGGAGAGCACCTCCCCTGTGACACCAAGAGCTACCAAAGCCAAGGGGCAGTGGAGGGAAGACAGGCAAAACAGTCATGGAGAGGTACTGGGAAGTCAGTCTCTTGCACGGGAGGCACTGGGGCTGGGCCAGCAAGAGGAACACATGCGTGCAGAGCCCACGCCAACCACAGCATCGAATCATAGAACTGGCTGGGTTGGAAGGGACCTCCAAGATCACCTAGTCCAACCATCAACCTAACTCTGAGAAAAAACCATCACTAAACCATGTCACTGAGCACTCTCTCTATATATGCACATTTATAGTTCCTCTTCCTTATGAGGGATAAGCGGAAATGATTGTCTTCTGCAAAATCCCCTTTTTAACAATTCAGAATAAATTCTAGATAAATATTCTCCAACCAGTAACTGTAAAGTCACGTGTTTAATATTTGTCATGAAACTCACTCATTGAAGGATTTGTGGTAATTCAGATCAAAAAGCGTATCATTCCAGGAAGAGCAAATTCAGGGCTCACAAGCAAAGTCTATTAACTCCCCCATATTTGCATTATTACAACCTCAATATACAACAGCTTAAATGGGGAAAACAGTATTGCAAATATTCTATTGTTTTATGATCACTCAAGACAGATTTCCCAGACACCTGTGAGCTACCTGGACAACCAGTGCGTGGAAATATTAGGAAAACTGGAATGGATTTTTTTTTTTTTTTTTTAATTTGTATTTAAATAATTATCGGAAAATTGACACTGAAGAAAGTCACTCAGTGCCCCTCACTAGTAACGCACCCAGACCCTGGCAGCTCCAGAGCAGTTACTGTAGGTAGCCAGTGACTTCCACAAACTCTTTCCTGTCCATAGAGGAATCTTTCTCTCAGATCTCTCCAGGCTTTTTTTTTTTGCATTTTGCCATCATGTTACAGCCACTTCTGCCCATGGTTCCATGGCATCTTTGTGTGCTGACAGTTGCATGCTGCCAGTGCCCACACAGCCCATCATGCCCCTGACGGAGTACACCCAGAATCTAATAAAGGTTGGGCATCAGCCTTTAGCTGATTCATTCTGGAATGAAACTCTACCTCCAGCCACCTCCACCTCAAACCCAGCATTTACCCACCTACTGCATGCTGCTGTCGTAGAGCCAAAGTGCCCGTACAGGGGACCACACAGCCCTCTGTGGGCAGACATGCCACCTCTGTAGTTCTGCCTTATTTGCCACAGATGTAAACTCTGGATGCACTTGTGATTCCGAGACGAGCCACACCACCTGCAACATCCAAGGCTGCGCATCTGCTCAGCAATCACAGAGTCACGGAATTGTCAGAGTTGGAAGGGACCTCTCGAGATCATCCCATCCCCTTGCCAAAGCAGGACTGCCCAGAGCACATCCCTCAGGACTGCATCCAGGCGGGGCTTGAAGGTCTCCAGAGAAGGGGACTCCACACCCTCCCTGGGCAGCCTCTGCCAGGGCTCTGACACCCTCACCACAAAGAAGTTTTTCCTCATCCTTGAATGGAACTTCCCATGTTTCAGCTTGTGCCTGTTGTCCCTCGTCCTGTCACTCCATCCTCCTTCAGCCCACCTTTTCAGACCCTTGTGAACATTCACAAGGTCTCCCTCAGCCTTCTCTTCTCCAGGCTCAAGAGTCCCAGCTCCCTCAGCCTTTCCTCCTCAGGGAGATGCTCCAATCCCTCCAGCATCTTTGTTGCCCTCTGCTGGACTCTCTCCAGTAGTTCCCTGTCTCTCTTGAACTGGGGAGCCCAGAACTGGAGGCAGGATTCCAGTTGTGGCCTCCCCAGTGCAGAGCAGAGAGGGAGAATGATCTCCCTGCACCTCTTGGCCACACTCTTCCCTGCCCAGCCCGGGATTCCATTGGCCACAAGTGCCCATTGCTGGCTCCTGGAGAGTTGACTTTCTCCCAGGACCCCCAGATCCTTCTCCTCAGAAGTGTTTCCCAGCAGGTCCACCCTTAACCTATATCGGTGCCCAGAATTCTCCCCCCCAGGTGCAGGACTCTACACTTGCTCTTGATGAACCTCATTAGGTTCTTCTCTGCCCGGCTCTCCAGCCTGTCCAGGTCACGCTGGATGGGGGCACAGCCCTCCGGAGTGTCTGCCAGCCCTCCCAGTTTGGTACCATCAGTGAACCTGCGGAGGGTACACTCAGTCTCCTCGTCCAGGTCATTGATGAATATGTAGAACAAGACTGGACCGAGTGTTGACCCTTGGGGACACCACTAGTTACAGGCCTCCACCTTGACCCAGCTCAATTAATTACAACCTTCTGAGTCCTGTCACATGGCCAATTCTCAATCCACCTCACTGCCCCAGTTTCCTAATGAGGATCTTATGGGAGACGGTCAAAAGCCTTACAAAAGTCAAGGTGGATGACTCTACCTTTGGTGGGCTTGGTTTAACCCACCCTTCTGTTCAGGTTCCCAGAGTGTTATAAAAAGTATTGTGTCTACTGCAGACTAAGAGCACCCTTGATGAGACTAAGAGCCTCCCTGCAGACTAAGAGCCCACTTTTTTCAGCACAAGAAAAAAAGTGATTTCCCTTGTTAGGCCATATAGAACTCAGAGGTTAAAAGCTGTAATTTCCATGCCACCTTGGTGTTTTTAGATACAAAAGTATTTGTCCAACTAAAGTTTCCCCCACTAACAGTAAATTTGTAAGGGCTATTTAGAGATGGCAGGCTGCAGAACAAAGCAAAATCATTCTCTATGTCACATGAGCAGTGTGATTTTCCGGCTTAGCAGCTCTTGCCCCTTTTGGGCTGATCTGCTCTAGCATGTGGTTTATAACCAACCTTTACCAAAGACAACTGAATACACGCATCTTTCCCCCTTCTTCTGCAAGCTTCCCAGGCTTACACCACCTCCTTCAGCTGATCACAGTTATTTTAGAGCAATCCTACATTTCCAGCCACGTTTATCCTAAATTGTGCAAGCACCAAAACCATGCTAATGTGCAGTTCAAACATCTGCATCCCATGCTTCAGTGTCCTGGCATTACATTTGTGAGATCCACCTCATTGCTGGGAAGAGTGGTTTTCATCTTCCGTAACGATAACCTGAACCGAATACTAAGAAAGGCAAGAAAAGCAGCAGTGTTACATCCAAGAATAAGTGCTAGAGATATGCAAATAAAGACAGTATTCCAAAAGGCTGGAAATGAGTAGCATCCAAAATGAGTGATCTTATAAACTGGGTTTAAAAAGCAGCAATTTTCAGGAGCACTACTTTACATGAATTAAATGCATAAATGGCTTTCAAGTTCAGCTGAAGTCAAGTTGCTTCAGAAAGCAAATGCACATTTACTCCTTGGCCATTTCACCTATTCAGGGAGGGTAAGAACCCACACTGGAATAGGAGAGCACATACGTGTTTCACAAGACTACATGAAGCACATGCTGACTAAGAAAACAATTGCAGAGAACAGAATTCCTTACACAACACCTACGGCTCACCCAAATAGAGACCTTCCAATTAACTCTTTAAGGTGCCACACAGTCAAAGTTATTGTTGCTAGCAGTGGGGAAATGCTAAGAATTAACAAGACTTTCCTTCTTTCTTCTCTGGTTGCCACCCGAGGAGAGGGTAAGCAATACCACAAACAGTTCAGGAGGACAAAGAGTGTCACGGCCAGTGTCCCCTGTCACAGCACAACAGCCCTTACTGGCCACGGCCCTGTGAGCATGTCATGATTTTGCACGGAAACGCTAAACCAGCCATGCCCTGGCATGAACAACTACAACTCTAACCCACTCCTTCATTAAATGCTTTGCCATTCCTTGCGAATGAGAGATTCTGTGGAAAAATCCCATTGTCCTGTATTCCATCAGTAAACAATATCTTATATATGTTAAACGGGTTTATAGTAGTCATCTGTTCTTTTCAAGATGTGACGGGACTTTGAATTATTTGCTCTATCGGCAACTGCAGCAGTAAATTCCCCGGTTACGCTGCGCACGGCAGGCCTGCGGAAACACCCGTGACAATGAAGTGTGCAGAGAACTCCTACATGACGGAATCCACCCAGCAGACTGGGTTTTGGGGACAGTTGGGCCTCAACAAACAATCCTTTCTTCTTGCTCTATAGAGGAGCTGCACTGGGGCCTACTTTGGCCATCAGTCTAAGGAAAGCCTTTGTTGGACATATAGCTGCTTCTCACATTGAAAGAATAAATCACATTCTTATTCTGGGTATGTCTCCAGCGCATTCACTGATGTGAATGTTGTTCCGTGGCTGAAAAACCGGGTAAACAGCTTGCCCAGTGCCGGCTCTGTGCTGCTGTGGCTACGTTACCAGCCGGGCAACCGAATTTGAAGCCAGCTTGGACGTGGCCACAAGAGCAGCCACCCCAGCACAGATCTGTACAGCAGAGAACATACCCCCTTTTTTCAGGAATATTTCCTTCCTCAGGCTGGATTACCTGGATATGAACCAATTCGGGATCCACTTTGCCCGAGGAGGAAGAGGAGGAGAAGGGAGAAGCCTATCTTTTCTATGAGCTTAGAGCAGCAAAAGGCATGTTTCAGGAATGGTTCTCAGTCTATAGGGCTTTTTAGGGCTATGCCCATGTATTTCACTTTCTCAACCATGCTCACTAGAAACACATAGTGGATGCCCCCCCTCTAGTATTTAAAATCCACAGTAATCAATGTTCCTAACTGCTTCAATATACAGCAATTCAATTGTCAATCATCTTTACAATCAACACCACTCTCCACTCTTCAATTTGCTTCATCATTTACTATTAACTTACATTTTTGCCCATCTTCAACATCCTCAAGGAAAAATGGAAGATCCAGGTTTTGGCAGACCATAGGGACCTCTGCTGACAGCTTCTGTACAGACGGTCATCTTCAGATGAGTAGAAGTGTTCTTGCATGATACCTGAGCTTCAGTTAGTCAAGATTAAGATTTCTATCCGACAGAGCAAAGCTGATGATCCATCACCACTCTGGTGGAAAGGCTCCCAGTTCCAGGCAGGACGCGACAGCCTCATCTGAGCTTCTGAGTGACCCTTAAGTATAACAATGAATATATCACATTAGTCTGTGGCACCTACAGACAGAATTCTCCATTTTGCCATTTATACAGGAGTTTGTTTGCCTCTGGTAAAAAAGAAATAATAAAAACAATAAAAAGAAATAATATAAACACATATATATCATGTATTTCATATACCATATATTTCACATATCATATATTTCGCATTTCATATATCATATATTTCACATTTCACTTGGTGCTTCTCCACGAGGGGCTGTGCTACAGGCTGAAGCAATAAGGGGAGCTGCTGGTTAAATGGGGAGGCTCTTGAGTGAAAGTGCTCTCCTCATCTTCACCATTTCCCATCAGAGCTACAACAGGCCAATTCCTGTGTCGTGTTTTAGTCTGTGTGTGCATTTGTGTACTCTTCTGTGCAGTTATAAAATTCAACTCATTTTTTTTTAAGAAACAAATTACTGCTCTGATGACCCACACATCACGCAATGCCTTCTGCTACACATGGGTTTGAACAAGGGTAAATAGCAGACACAAAAATATTTAGTGAAATAATTTTTACTCCCTTTTTCCACACAACACACTTCTGCCGCTAGGGAATCGCCGCAGAAAAATTCCCAATAACCAGAATTATGACCAACTCTAAAATAAAATTTCTATTTCAAAGTTTTTCTGCCTTATTTTACTGCTTATTACCTTACAGCTGCCTTGCAAAAAGACTATGCGTAATTATTTGCAAAGAAAACAGTTCACTGTAAATGCTAATGCTAAATGTCTACGTGTTTTAAACCTTAGATAACACGAACCCTTTAAATTATTGTTTCAATTATTTCTTCCTCTTGCTGCCATTAGTGAAATACTTTATGTATGCCCTTGCTCCCTATTTTTGTAATAAATTCCAACTAAGAATTTTCACCATCCATTTCTTTTAGTTCATGGTCCTTTGTTCTTGCATCTCAGCAGAATCCAACTGACCTGGGAGCAGTTATCCTGCCTATTCCCTTCGGAGTTCTCTCTGACTCAATGAGACGACCTCCTAATTTCATCTCTTTTACGAAGCAGCTTTCTGTAACTTCAACAAACAAGTCAGGTGTCTCTGCCCTTGTACCACACTAGCATCGGATTTGAACCTTGTCTCTTGATGCAGTAACTAAAACCAGAGACTGGTCTTTGGAGCGTTACCATAATGCTGTCATCTCTCACCAACATCAGAACATCAGATCACACGAACCCTCTGTATCTGTTTCACAGTTTGCCGTGATTATTTCATTATCTGTACTTTCTTTGTTGTTGAAAATTCTTCAGCCTTACTGCTGCCCATTGCTTTTATACATTCTTTACATGACTGCAATATGGTTTTTTTTTTCTATTTTCCTAAGTACTGTTCGTTGTGTCTTCTCAGATTTTTAAATCCAGCTTCTGAAAATTACCTCTACTTCCAGCTAAAAATGCCATCGTATATCTTTATTTACTCTTTCTATGGAGGTTTTACATATAGCTAGTGTTTGGAACTATATGAAGTGATCATGAATATGATACACATTCCTAAAAGTTATACACAACCAAAAATTGTTTGTACAGAAAATTCCAAATGTCTAATTTTTCTTACTGTATTTCTAATAGAAAAATTTGGGCTAGATTATATACGGTATGATGAACAGAAGAACTAGCAAAGCACTGGGAAACCTTGCTTTGGCAAATTCTTTCTCCTCTTCGACTGCTCTACTTGTTCAATTTACCATTAAATACCCTACTCAAATAGAATGAGGATGTGGCCCCTCTCTCATCGCTGCTCCTCCACACGAGCCTTAACTGAGTCCCAGTTTGGTGCCTTTTTCTCTACAGCAAACGGGAAAAAAGCACTCTGTACAGGAGAATAATGGAAACTGTTGTGTGCAAAGCTGCTACATGCAAAACTATTCTCTTGTAACCGCAGACTATCCAAAACATCTGCCATGACTTCAAAACTGCCAAGAATTAAAAGTCTTTACAATACTTCATGTCAGCAGGCGTTTCCAGCCAGCCCCTATTTCATAGACTCACAGAATGATAGAATGGTTAGAGTTGGAAGGGACCTCAAAGATCATCCAGTTCCAACCCCCCTGCCCTGGGCAGGGACACCTCCCACCACACCAGGTTGCTCCAAGCCCCATCCAGCCTGGCCTTGAACCCCTCCAGGGATGGGGCAGCCACAGCTTCTCTGGGCAACCTCTTCCAGTGCCTCACCACCCTCACAGCAAAGAAGTTCTTCCTACGATCCAATCTAAATCTCCCCTCTTCCAATTTAAAACCATTACCCCTTGTCCTATCACTCCACTTCCTGACCCAGAGTCCCTCTCCTCTCTTCTGGAGCTCCCTTCAGATCCTGGAAGGCTGCTCCAAGGTCTCCCTGGAGCCTTCTCTTCTCCAGGCTGAGCAGCCCCAGCTCCCTCAGCCTGTCCTCATAGGAGAGGTGCTCCAGCCCTCTAATCATCTTTGTGCATCTTTCCCATGACACATTCAGCATCTTCCCATCTCCTCCTGTGCATTTTAACTTCTTGCAGAAATCTGAGTTATTTTTTTTTAAAGTTCTGGATTTTGGCAGTATTCTGAGTATGTTTCTGTGTCTCTTTTATTTGTATTATTATCTTCTTTGAGAAAATTGAGTCAAAACATTTAACATCTGAAAAGTACATTTCTCCCAACGAAACATAGATTACCTTTGCAATGTCTCAAACTCTACTGCTTTCTCCAGTGACCTCCTTTCTTTTGTATTAAAAAAATCTCTTATTTATCTTAGCCTGTTGCACAAACTTATTTTATTCTGTTACTTTTGCTTACACTCATCCCTTTGTTCTGTAACCTATCCATCTTCCCCATCACCTTTATCTTACAGATGATTGATTTATACATTTCAGCAGTCTCAACTGCTATTTAGTTTATCCCAAATAAATATCCACACTGGTAGGCAGGCATAATTCTCTAGCTAGGAAACTTCAACTTTGAAAATCTGCTATTTTATTTTCTATCCATATCTTTCCATGATCCTTGTGCACCTTTTGATTTAATTACAAGCCTAATTCGGTTATAACATTTCACATCAAGATACTCTCCCATTCCTACATCTCCACTCACGGTATATTTATTAGGCACACCTATGAAAAGGATTGTTCCCTTTTTAGTCCAACCAAATTGTGCAAAGAAGCAATTTTATAGTGTTTAGTCTGCGAATTGGGCCACACACCCAGGCTGAATTAAAGTGAGATGGAGGGGCAATTCAGGTACATTGTGTGTTTAAAGGCCTCTGTGCAAAAGAAAAAGAAATCCATAATGTTACCCTCAGGATTTCAGGCAATGATATTCCAAGTCTGAAAGAGAAGGAATAGAGAAACTGAAAAAGGATACACATCAATGACCAATCAATGGGAAAGTACAGTAAATGGAAAACAGAAAACTCCCTGGATTTGCTTTGTGGGCTGATAGCAGTGGCTTTGTACAAAAAGTGAGAGCACTTATGATCCACTTTCTACTTGAGACATATAAATTAATTTTTCTGAAGGCGTAACCCACTGTAACAAATTCTAAAGCGGTGGGGAAAAATCCCACCACTCCTCGAGTCAAAGACTAAACGATGCTGTGTCTTCCATGTCTCCTTGCTCAGGCAAACCCTGTCTCTGGGAAACTCAAAAGCTGCTGAGAGGCAGCAGCCTTTATTGTAAAACTGAGCCACACTGAGGATGATGGAAACCTTTATCAAGACTCAGGAGAGTCTTACTTTTTGGTTAGGCCTAACTGTCCTGGTTCGAGGTAAAACGGAACCAATTTTCTGTTCAGTAATTTTACCTTTTTAGCTGGGCCTCTTCTAACTCTGCAATTCCCAGCACACTGTTCAGAAACTGTTCACTCTCCCAGTGATGAGACCTGGTCACACCAAGGGATGGTGCAGAGAGGCCCTTGCTCATCCTCTTTGCTGGAACAACCAAGGGCAGGGAATTGCCTTATTTGCCCCGTTGGAGGGTGGGAAGCGGAGAAGCCTCAAGGGGTCACCCCTGTGGGGAGGAGGGGACAGGACAGGGGACCCAAACCTGACCAACTGGGGGATTCCATCCCATCTCCATCATGCTCAGTATAAAAGCTGAGGCATCTAGGGATCAACTATCTTTCTTTGATGGCCGATGTCCAAGGAGGACCCTGCCTGTTCACCTGTCTCTGACTGTGATCTGACACTCAGATCTGGAATCCAGCTCCTGTCCATCACCAAGTCNTCCATTAGTTTATTTTTACTTTAATTTTAGTATTAATACCTCATTAAAGTAGTTAATTCTAAACTCTTAAATCTCCTTACCCCTTCCTCTCCTTTCTTTTTTTGGGGAGGAAGGTCCATCTGTCAGTCTTGATTTACCAGGTTTTGGTAAATTCAGCTGAAACCACAACACCAACAGTAGACAAGTTACAAAGGCTTCTGTGCTTTGTGCTGTTATCTGTGGAAAAGAAACCTGCCTACACGCTTTCAACCAAGGAGAGAGCAGCTCTCTCCACCCTAACTTTCAGAAGGGAGCCTGGTTTCCAGGCTCCTTTATCAACATGCGGTGCCTCACCGCCACAGGCACATCCCATTTTACTGACACAAAGTCCACCTCATTACTTCCAGACTTCAAATAAATCCTGAGGAGCAAATTAGTGAAAACTCAGTGTGCGAGGGAGAAACTATCCAAGGCAGGATTCCTCAAGTACTTATTACACAGCTGGAAAAAGGCAAAGTTCCAAAAGGATCCATGTGTGGCACAGTCTCAGGCCACAGCAAGGGAGAGAGAGAACCTCTCAGAAGACCAGTAGTTTCAGAGCCAGGTGGTGATGCAGGGAGCTTTCTCTGACACCTATTTAAATACATGTAGCACAATTCGTTTCCCCTGTTCTGAATCTAGTTTTCTCTCTCAGCTCCAGGTTTATTGTACTGACATCTGTCCTAATACACTGGGCTTCACAATGATGTTAAAGAGTCATTAGCAAAAGAAAAAAAAAAAAGCTGACATACTAGAAGCAAAAAAACCCAAAAGGTGAAAATCTGTCAGTAGGGCCTCCTGTCTCCTTCAAGAACTTCCTTTGGAAACAGGGTAGAGAATGAAAGAAGCCTGTGCAGGAAACCTGGACCATTCCACACTCACTGGCAGTGCTCTCCAACTAGACCAAAAGGCACACTGAACCTTATCATGATTTCTTCTCCAAATCACAACCTGTGATTATTCTACAGTAGGATTCCTTGCACAAGAAAGATCACAAGAGGCTCTGCAGGCTCAGTCCTAAAAGACAAGAAGCAATATACTCTCCTCTAGAACACTTCTCATACAAGTTGAACTTATTTTGCAAACCCACAACTCACCTTTTTAATACAGGGATACTTCAGGCCATAAAAGCAAATAGGCAAATATTAAGTGAGGTGACTCAAACACTTACGCAAGGAAAGCCACTCTTATTTTGTCAGAAAACAAATAAAGTTCAACGTTGGCAGAGTTTTATAAGCCATCATGCTTCACTTTGTTTTTCCATTTCTTTTTCGTGACCCAAACTTGAAAGGCAAGGTAACCTTGGTGACTGCTGAGGTCACACACAACTGCTCAGGAGTGTCCCACAGTTCTCAGGACTTAATTCGGTCAGGACATACAGAGGCCAACTCCTCAACAGGTACTGGGGCAACAGGAAGCTAAATATTACAAGTGCGTGTTGGGCAAGGGATTGGGATAAAGGAAAGATCAAACAGAAGCTCAGCCTTTCTTCTTATTCTTGTAGAATAAGAAGCAGCTCTTGAGTCCTCAACAGAGAAAGAACATGGACCTGTTGGAACGGGTCCAGCAGAGGGTCACCAAGATGCTCAGAGGGCTGGAGCACCTCTCCTGTGAGGACAGGCTGAAAGAGTTGGGGCTGTTCAGCTTGGAGAAGAGAAGGCTCTGGGCAGACCTTCCAGCAACCTTCCAGGATCTGAAGGGAGCTACACCAGAGCTGGAGAGGGACTCTGTCAGGGAGTGCAATGATAGGACAAGGGGTAATGGTTTTAAATTGGAAGAGGGGAGATTTAGATGAGATATTAGGAAGAACTTCTTTGCTGTGAGGGTGGTGAGACACTGGAACAGGTTGCCCAGAGAAGCTGTGGCTGCCCCATCCCTGGAGGGGTTCAAGGCCAGGCTGGATGGGGCTTGGAGCAACCTGGTGTGGTGGGAGGTGTCCCTGCCCAGGGCAGGGGGGTTGGAACTCCATGATCTTGAAAGTCCCTTCCAACTCTAACCATTTTATGATTCTAGAACATGCACAAATTACTCTCTGTTTCTTAAATAAGTCCAATAGATATAAAAACATGAAAAGGGGAGCCTGAGGTAATTTTGTTTATATTACAGACATTGACTGTTAAATTCATTGACTATTTAATTCCAATGCCACATTTCTGTCAGAACAAATCAGGTTTTACTGAGATGCTTAGCTTAGCTATTTAGCTTGTGACTCTTGCTCACTTTGAGTACAACTCAAGTGGTAACTGGATAGAGTAGACGCTGAATGGGGAACCAGAAGCAGAGAGCTCTGTTCCAAAAAGAGGCATGGAAAGGTTGTACGGACGTTCGGTGCATAGAGCCCTCATTCATTACAGAATGGGATTCGTATACTTACCCAGTGAAAAGCTCGGATTAGGCACACAACATAATTTCCATTATGTTAATGTTGCTTTAAAATATATTGCACAGAGTGCTGCAACAATCAAATTATCAATTATAATGTCTACTCAGAGTAGAAAAGTGTTGCAAACAGAGGGCTGATTACTGCTTCAGTACTTCCAATCTGCATACTCATTGTTTAGTACAGGGAAAACAAATTATCTTGTGTTGGCCCTAGTTCAAATTTAATTAAATGAGTGCAAAGCAATTATAATAAAGTACAATAGTATAGTAATGAAAGGAAAATAACTCATTAACCTATTAATCTTTATTTATGTTCCTCTCAAATAAGTATGTAATTTCTTTATCACTGCATCCCATAAGAAATAGCAGGCTCTCGCTGCTCATGGTCTGCTTCAGCAGGGCTTATTTTGCTAAAGAGCATTGTATGACTTCACTGTTACTATTTATATAGATTTTATTTAATGTCTCTGATTTTTCTCCTCTCCCTTACACAGTATATTTTAAAACCCTTTCCCACATATCTGTGATGTAGATTATAAACCTGTTCTCACCCCTCTTTTCTTTTAGCACTTGTCAGTTCTGAAAGGTAAACCTCTCTAGGAGCATTGGTATGCTGCTGTCATTGCGTAAGGGAGGGAGCACTCCCAGAACATCTGCTATAAAAGACTGTCTCACATTAAGACATAAGATGAAAGCGTATTATTTTTAAGAGGACCTGACACAGCTACTGCTTTCCAGCGTTTATGGGTATAACAACATACCCCATATTTGCAAATGGGCTTTTTTGGTTCTTCATTCCAAGTTTTATCTAGGTTGCTGGGTTGTTTTGCTATTCTGAAAAAAACGCAAGTTTAAGGAAAATCAAACTTTTTGGATGATTAGTCAGATAGTACACTGTGGTGTATTATACTGGCGCTTGCTGCATGCTAGCTGCCATTATTACCTTATCTGTCCAGAACTGGTTTTGTTTTCATTGACAACTTACATTCTAGTGTGTACATTTAATGTCACACACCAGTGCTTGGCTTATTGCAGCCAGTCAGTGTTGACTCTGTCCTTTCACTGAGATGAGCCACTCAGAAAAAGAAAAAACAACAACCAACCACCACACAAAAAAACCCAACCACCACCAAAACTAAGCTGTGAGGGAACAGCAAGATTATGAGCAAAAACGCATTTCAAAATTATTTACTAAACAGCACTTTCTCCTTTTTAAGGCTGAAGAAACTAATACGGTTACATTATTTTTCTACTAAATAAAGCACAGTAGAGGTGGTTCTGTACCATAAGGGGTGATGGAATATTATCCTGGAGAACAGGCAAAATTGGTAACTGCTGTATAAACCATAAGAAAATTAAGTTAGAAGAACTAGAGTTTTAAAATACAGTCTCCGCAACTGCACGCACAAGTGTAATTTCTGACATTTATGGGAGACCTGTGTAAAATAGATAATCAACAGAAATATGATCCTGAATATGCACAAAGGATGAACGAAGGTTCTTTTTGAAAACCAGGAAGTAAAACCTTCCCAAGAGTTTGCAAAAAGTCAGATGTCCCTTGGTTTTCTCCCTTCCAGGCAGGGACCCCGTGCAGGCAGGGTCCAATCTCACTGCCTCCTAGGATTCAGGCAGAATAGCTTCCAAAAAGTTATTAACAGATTCTCTGAGAGGATTGTAGAGGTGCAAATTTACAGCTCAGATGGCTGAGCAACATACAAGTTCACCATATCTTTCCTCTTCACACATAGCAAAAAACTTCTGCCTTGCAGAGTATATTTCTGGTTTCACAATCTGCTGCTGAGAACTCTGTTAGCGAGAAATGGAACTCTTTAATCTTAATGACACTTAATGAGTCACTCTATTCTTTGCACATTTTTAACACTCAGTTCTTTATTTCACACTTATTGCTCAATTCTTGCTTTTATATTATTGCAGCACTAGCACTACATTAATACAGCTCTGCAGAGAGCCGTGTGGGGCTCTGCTGTGTGGTTTGGGACAAACACCATCCGTGGCGGTGACACTGCCGCTGACCTGTTGGCACGAGCGATCAAGAGCTGCAAAGCCACCACCAATAGGTGGCACATTCGCATTTTGCAGATCACAGTGCCATAATTTTTTTTTTCCTTTTGTTTGTTTGTTTGTTTCGACAATGATTCATGTTTTAATTACAGTATTTCAACATGTGAAGTAACCAAATCATTAAAAGCAGAAGAAAGACATAAACCAAACTTTGCTATGTACAATCATCAGAATCTCACATGAATTGTCATCTTTTTTCAGTCCAGAGTTAAATACTTGTCATCGAGCTAAATTAATGTTTATTCTCTGTGTAGAGCAACCACTAGAGGGGAGTTTGACACTCGTGTTGCAAGTTCAACTCTATGCTAAACTGCAGGGAAATGTAAGGGATCAGAAAACCACGGTAATTAAAAAAGACCATCGTGCCAAACCCACAAATTCTCACCACCTTTCCAGAATAAAGAGTGAGATGATTTCTATCTGAACTTTTATAAAAGTCTAAATTCTGCTGCCAGTTGAGCTGACTTTGTCCGGCTCCCTGCTATATAGAATAAATGAAACTGCAGTGAGCTGAGGAAGAGAATATGAAGCACACTTAACAACAAAGACAAATATAAAATAGAATTGTCTGAGACCAGACCTCACACTTGGACTTCGCAAGCCCTAGGGCAGTTACACAGGGACTCTTGTCCTGCCTTTCTCCTGCCTGCAAATCCTAACATGGTATTTGGTAAAAATATAAAACATTTGCCATCTGCAACTAAAATATATACCTAACGCTGCCCTTGGTGTTCCCTCATGTGTGTATCTTGGTTTTATTTAAAGCAAACTCCTACTGCACTGTGCACCACACGGAGGGACAAGGTCAGATTTTTAAAAAACACCAGTCTCCCTCTGCGAAGGGGTATAACCCACACAGAATCATAGAATGATTAGAGTTGGAAGGGACCTTCAAGATCATCCAGTTCCAACCCCCCTGCCCCAGGCAGGGACACCTCCCACCACACCAGGTTGCTCCAAGCCACCCGCGTCCAACCCCCCCGCCCCAGGCAGGGACACCTCCCACCACACCAGGTTGCTCCAAGCCCCATCCAGCCTGGCCTTGAGCCCCTCCAGGGATGGGGCAGCCACAGCTTCTCTGGGCAACCTCTTCCAGTGCCTCACCACCCTCACAGCAAAGAAGTTCTTCCCAAGATCTCATCTAAATCTCCCCTCTTCCAGTTTAAAACCATTACCCCTTGTCTTGTCACTGCACTCCCTGACAAAGAGTCGCTCTCCTGCCCTTTTTCCTTCCATGCAAACAGACACAGTTCCAACTCAAGTTAACTTAGACCTGCAAAAGATTTGGTCATATCAGTATAAATCACAAACGTACCTGCCAGAACATCAGACATGTTGCAGGATGCTTGGTTGGGGTGGGAATGAGGACACAGCTCCCCAGGCGCCTGGGCACAGGGAGGTACAACTGACGCGTGACTCCACTCCTGTTTGGGTCCTTCGCACACCCAGCTTTTAGCCAGAAGGACTACTTAAAGCTTAATTGATTTATCCTATTAATCATATGCAATCTCATCACAACACGAGATCTTGTGTCAACAGCATCATACAGACCCCCTCTAGTAAATAAAAAACAACAACACAGAGTCTGAAACTTCCTTAATATTGTAGTCTGTATGACTGTGGGTATTTTCAGGTGCAAGCATAAATCTGTCACAAGCATAATATATATATGTATATGTGTATATATATACACACACAGGCACATCATTTTTTCATAACTGGGTCTCAGATGTACTTCTACTGATCTTCAGAATAATGCAAGAGTGCAGATTCAAAATAATAAAAAAGATAATATATCTTCTAGAAGAAAGAAGTGAATACACTGCACATTGCTTGTCACAAAGAATGTATTTAATCCCTGCTCTTATTTATAGCATCAAAATGCTTTTGACAGTAGTAAGGAGAGCAGAAAGTCAACAAACATGAGACAAAGACAAGAAACAAAACTGCACTCAATTTAACTCAAACAGTATTTAAAGGGACACCAATCATGTAAGAATATAGAAAATACCTATTTAAAAGTTAAAGATCTCGCCTGTTGTGACGATAGTCCTGTTGTGTACCAGAACACACCATCCACCTAATTTACTCTTAACACCTACCAGTGACAACAATGGAATTTTTCTGGCACACAACCAATGCAAGTGGAGAATTTGACCCTATACCTGTACACCTCCCATTAAAGAAATAATTAGTGTACACAGGTGTTGCTTTTCCCTAGTAATTGATGTGCAACTCTAAACACTTCTAAAGGCTGGCCATTTGCTTGACAGATAGGAATTTATTTTCCTCAGTAATGAGCACAATTTCACATGGATGGGCGCTTTTTTTTTTTCCCCCTCCACAAAACAGAAAGGCAATCTATATTTCAGCATTCAATCTTTCTCATGCCAAAACTTCAAATGGCCCCTTCTAAAAATCTGCAGCTCCACGGAGTTTATGCAAGCTACCGCAGCGAGCCCGACTGCAAGGCACCACCTCAGGCACCGGGACACACCAATTCCTGAAGATTGGGACAAGTGCTGAGAATACCAAAAGCTTGAAGACTAATTCCCTCAGTGTTCCTACCGGAGAGCTTCCAGGAACCCAAAAATATTTCACAGCAGGTGCCAGAAACCAAAAGACCAAACGAACAAAAGGCATTTCTTCCAATTTACAGCTGAATAATAACAATATTTTGCACCCCAGCTCTCCCTCCATGGGCCTGCTGCAGTTGAGGACAGTGAGAGCAGGGATACAACATCTGGTGATGGGACCAACCTTGTAGAAGCAATCACACTTTGTCCTGAAGCTCTTGCAGCAGAGCATCAGTGCTTTTGTCCATCATAAGAATTATTCTTTGTAGATTAATCCCCAGCATCAAAATTAAGACTACCTTCTTTAAAATGAGATTTCAAGATCATAGCGTATCAATTATGAAACGACTGTAAGCCTACAATGGCACACTGTCCAGCCCCACAAAAGGCTTAAAACGATTCTAAAATAGTTCATGCAAATGGCTCAAGTGCCATGTGAATGCCTCCATAAGCTGCAAATCCTGTATCTGGAACATTCTACAGGTTGTGTTCTGTTCAATATTCTATATATCAGAGGGTCATACACCCACTAAGAGGGTGAACACCGACATCGAGACCTAATCTTACAAGGACTGCTGAAGAATTTGCCAGCCTCACAAAGCAAGTAACTCTAGCAAAAAAAACCCACACCTTAAAATGACTATTTACAAAGTGTGATTCATCTGTTTAATGGTGACAGTGAATTCGGTACGTAGCCCAGATGGTCTCACAGATAACAAATCTAGCTCTAGCCTGGTTTTTTGATGCTATGGACAGGCTGTCTGACTGGCTCACGCTAAAACAGACAGACAGGTAGATTGATGGATAGACAGACAGACAGTGACCTTCTCTTCTTCAAACAGTTTTGCTGTTCATACACATTTTAGAATAAAAAAAATCCAGCTATGCATAGACCTCACTAACCTACAGAACCAGTACAGAAGAGACCTGAAAACAGTGGCAGACTTTTATTTTAAGTTTACAAGTTCAGATGTTTCTGTTGTCCCCTTAGGAAAGAAAAGGGCAAGGACTGAGTTTGAAAGCCTATTTAATAATAGATTTTAAGCTCTAAGCTAGAACAGGACAATTCTGGGCCAGCACAGTGATTCCACAACAGCTGGTATATGTACTTCGGAGTACTACAAGCTTTTGGCAAAGAAACTCAACTGACTCTGGATTCTGTTCTCATTGCTGCCTTTCCCCAACTTTTAACCCAAGGCAATTTACCTGACTTACGTCTGCTCCTGGTTAGCCATCTGGCAAATAGATAATATAATTGCATCCTTTATAGGGATGCTCATTGTGGGGCTTAATTTTTGAATGTCTTTAAGATATGTCAAGGTTCTTAGTGAGGAGTTGTGCAATCCATTAATAAATAACAGGGAGGGATTCTAAGAGGAGGGGAAGCATAAAGCTGACCTCTAGTAGCCGAACCGAGGCAGAAGAGATACAGGCAAGTGATTAGTTGATAGGATGTGAAAAGGAAGAGAGAAAAAAAAAAATCACTAAATTAATTGCACTAGAAAACATAAAGAAGGAAAACAGGCTAAGTTGAGGTGACAAGAAGTAAACTTGGGCAAACAGGAAAGGGCAGACCTGGCAAAACAGAGTAAAGCTGTGTGTCACCGGAGAGGTGTTGAGATTGGACTGGGTCGGGAAGCTTAAACTGACTGGAAGGAGAACTTCTCCATGCTTTACAAATCATGTTTCATTCTGTTCCAGTTTGCTCATTTCTTTACAGTGTAGCTTACACAGATTGTTCTAATGGATGGCGCTGCCACAGGGCATATGCCCTCTTCTGTCTCATCTGAAGTGGGTGGTACCTCAGGGAGTTGACAGCTTCTCCTGAACGTGTGGCATTTCTGGGACAGACATCTGCACAGACAGCTCCCAAACAGCCTAAGGGAAGCAGCATCGACTCCCTTCAGCAGCCTGATCATCTGCAAATTACATCACACCAACTACTTTCATTTCCCCAGCATAATTGCCGTAAGTGATCCATTGATTGCTACCCGACACTTAGCTTTCCCGTTTTCATTTCCCACATGTTTCTGGTTTTGCCATCACTCTCAACTCCATTTATCAGAGATGTGACAACATATATTAAAAGGACACGACCACACTGCAAAGGAAGAATTATGTCAGATAAGCACAGTAGAGAATCACAGTGTTTAAACAGGGTTATCACAAATGTAATAGTTTGCAAACAAAACACAATTAGCTTACTGTTTATTCAGCTCTCATCAGAAAAGTTTCTTTCTATACTGGATTTCTTCATTGCAAAGGCCATGCACTTTAGATAGCATGGCAGCAAACAAAACCTTTTCTCCTCATTTCTTGAAGTACCCTAATTATAGTTTTTTAAAGAATAATAGATACATATTTAAAGAGTGGGCTTTTTTTTCTACGAGTCTTGTTTGATTTGGAAATCTTTGGATGACATTAGATTTATAAGACCACTGACTTCATCTTCTGTTTGTTTCTGCAGTAAATTTTGAAAAATCACTTGGCCTCATCACTTGGTACTGAACACTGAGTCTTGCTCAATCTTGCTCTGAAATGTATGAATGACCCAGAAGAATTCTATGCCTTTTAGCAATAAAATATTAAATACAACCATTGAGCTTACCTTCTGTCACTCCGCTACTCATTTTCCTCCTACTGACAATGAAGGTGCATCACTTCCAATAAAACTTCATTCCAGCTTTCATGTTTTTCTTGGAAAAGAAAGCAGGTGAATCCTTGATCTGCAAAAGATAAATGCTATTTTGTTCTAGCCTGTCTGACCAGTCTATCAATGACAGTCATTCATCTGCTGTGGAAAAGTGAACAGCACGCCATGAATTTGCTAACATTGCATCTGCCAGCACATTTTTCTTTGATAGTAAGCGAGGCATAATAAACCTTGATCTTTTTTTATGCTGGTTTTCGTTTGGGAAGTATGATTCATGGGCTATTTGCTACTACACATTGTTCCTCTACAGCATCACATTCTACCGTCACAACAAATTTCTTCCTTAGGTTCAACAAAACCCACTGTGTTATTTTAAAAAAAGAAAAATATAACAGCAAAAACTCAAGTGAAAATTTTAGGCCCAGCATCTTCAGTGCTGACACCTGCTGAGTGATGCATCAGGGAAAGAGGGCCTATTTTCACCATAAGAACTCAAGAAAATTCCTTCTGAATTCCAGTAAATATCTTCCTTTTCACCAGCTTACTGGAGATATATGAATGTGATGAAATTCTGTGTTCTGTGTGAGTGAACGCGTTTTCATTTTCATTCAGCAAATAATAATCTGTAACCCTCAATGACATTAAAAAGAATATTTGTCTTTGCAGTGCTCCAGGGAAGTTGTTTGAACACCTCTGTCAAAACTTTTCGGCCTAAAAGCTACATTGGTGATCATTTACACAGACAGGTGATCATTTAAGGGATGGAAAGGTATTCTTAGACCTTTCATTGCCTTTGTAACGGTATTTTCCTAATTGTACATATTTCAACGAAACTGCTTCACAAACAGAACATACTTGTGAGCAGCATTTTTCCTGTAACACACTAATGACTCGCCTTCTCCTACTATGCTTCTTGCAGAAGAACAAAACAGGCAAGGAGAGCAGCAGTCAGCTCATGTCTTTCATCCCAAGTAGATGAAAAACTATTAACTCTATTGCAGATTTCTTTCTTTTTAGACAATTGTTTCTTTACGTAATAATTATTAGCTTTCCCCTGCAATTTGGCTAAGATCCTTCCCTTTTTTTATTTTTTTTTTAAGAAAGGGAAGACAGGATTAAAAAAAGAGTGTCCAAATTAACATAAATACAAATAAAGCTATGCATGGGTGTAATCCAATTGCAAGAACAGGTTTCAGCTTGTACATTCTGCTGTATCTCACCTGAGGTTAACGGATTCACAATAACAGACACAGTAAGAACCCAACCCAGTACGGCATCTGTACACAGATGAAATAACATTAATTACATAGAACAGCAAAGAGCAGTAATGTTCCCTGTTGAATATATTTTGTCTGCATATAACAAAGTCAGTATGAAGATTAGTTTGACTCCCCATTGCTCTTTCCAACACCGAGATGCACATGAAAAAGATTTTTAAAATAATATGAGTGGTTTCTCTCACTCCAACACTGAGATTCTTCTAAGCGACTGGAAACATTCCTGTATGAGTAAACACTACTTTTGGTTTACATATATTATTATACTCCCCTCGTTTTTTCATCCTGACCAGTAGAAAATTATAATCTATTACACAGAAATATAACTTATTATAAAGAAAGAAAACAAGTATGTATGTGACATGCTGAGCTGTGCAATGTATAATTACTGGATATGATACAAATTAAGACACTTCCTATATTTCATGTAGGAAATACTCCTTGAACACCCTGCTAGTAATTTCTTGCCCTCCAGTTCTGTTTTGTGGATTTCTTTGACAAACTGTCTCTTCTAATGTAGACACTCTCTAGAGGGAGACTGCAACTGTATTTATAAGTGCACAAACAATGATATTCACTGATACACTGCATACTTAATTGATTTGAGCCTGGAAAAAGATTTCCAACAGCTTAACTCACACAGGAGGTACATTGTGAAGCAACTTCCACTTATTAAAACAGTGAAACATAATGATCATTTAAACAGTAACAGAGGCTCATACCCTTGAGCTTTGTTTCCTCCGTTAATATTAAAACTCTTTCATAGATTTTGCCACAAGGTATTTCAGCTTTTCCTTTTATACAGCAAAAACTGGTCAACTCTTTTTCCCCCCTAATGTAATTTTCTAGAGAAGGAACAAGAACAAGACAGAAAATCGTGTTCAGAAACTGAAGTCATCGCACAATTTATATCTCCAAATTATTATGAATATTTTCGTTTAGCTTTCATATTATGGCAGCGCCAAGAAATTCAAACTCAGAATCAATATTCCCTTCCACAATGACACCTACAAACAGCAGCAAAGTGGTCCTTGCTCCAAAGCCATCACAGATAATTGGGTTACTACGAACAGTAAAACTGATCACTATGGTCTGCCTGTAAGACTGCATTTAAACTCCTCAGCAGATGCCACATCAAGCACTTTGTAACTGCAAATGGTTCTGTATCATATCTAAAGACACCAGACCCCCCCTTCTGACCCACAGCCACTGGACTGACTTCATTGGATGTTGAACCAATGCTTCAGAACAGCACATTCACCCAGAGCTTTGCTACGGGACAAACCCTCCTCCACTGGAGAATGGGCAAAACAGCCTCTTAGAATCATAGAATTCTCTAGGTTAGAAGGGACCTTTAACATCACCTAGTCCAACCATCAACCTAACTGATATAAAACAACCACCCAACACTAAACTATGTCACTGAGCACCATGTCAATCTGTCCTTTAAATCCCTCCAGGGATGGTGCCTCCAACCCTTTCCCTGGTCAGCCCATTCCAAGGCCTAAGAACCCTTTCAGTGTAAAAATATTTCCTGATATCCAACATGAACCTCCCCTGCTGCAACTTGAGGCTGTTTCCTCTTGTCCCATTGCCTGTGACCTGGGAGAAGAGAATAAATCCCCCTGGCTACATCCTCCTTTCAGGGAGTTGGAGAGCACAAGAAGGTCTTCTCTCAGCATCTTAACCCCAAGCTCCTTCAGCTTTTCCTCATAAGACTTGTTCTCCAGACCCCTCCCCAGCTCCATTGCCCTTCTCTGGAC
>VZRU01001951.1:536319-566413 GCA_013398155.1 Pedionomus torquatus
TTTTTTTTTTTTTTGGTGGTAAATGGCCCAAAATTGGACACAGCACTTGATATGGGGCCTCACCAGTGCCCCAAACAGGGCTCTCTTGAGAGAGCAAGCAGCTAAAACAGGCTTTAATTTTACAGTACCCAAGCCCAAGCTCCCATGCATCACTACCGAGTTCCCAGAACGGGCAGAATCTCTTTAGGATATTAAGTGGAGCTCATACATTTCATAAATTCCAGCAGGTCTGCCATCTTCAAACTTCACTGCAAAAAATAAACAAAGGGATATTGATATTCTTAAAATAAATCTTGCTACGCGAGTTTCAGAATTACATGCATGCAATTCATACACAGAGAAATGTATGCACTTTTTTTTCATGTTCATCTTAACCACACAGCCAAATACAGCAGGTGAACTAGGTCCATCCCATAATAATTATGTAGAAGTGCAAATTCCATGCTTGCTCCACGTTCCAAGGCTTTGACTCACAGTTTCAACACAGTTCTGTGTAGAGATTTATATTAATTTCTCACCATCCAATAAATAATACTTCCTTAAAGAACAGATTTCCTTAATTTACTAGGCTTTTCACACATAAAGGTTCAGCTTTCAGCCATTCTGACTTTAATAACTACAAGGTACATGCCATGGGTTAATAAAACCTATCATCTGTGCTAGCAAAAAGTACACCGTAAAACATTCAACATCCCTCAGTGTGGAAAATGCGGACGCACAAAAGGTTCTCTATAAATTTGTAAGTTTAACAAGACCGAGAACCTTTTTATGCTTAAGGGGAAATGAGCTCACGAAACTGAGGAAGCTTCATGGCAGAAGGCTGCATTGGTATCTGTACTTACGTCCTTATCAAGAACAGGTCAAATAATCCTTTCTTGGAATTACATGGTGATGAATTTAGATAAATAAACCAGACCATGTAATTCATAATCCTTAACGGTAACAATTAATTTTCAGAATCCGTCTCCTGTGAAAGAAAGCACTGCTCTTTCAAAGCCATGATTATTTTAACTCTGATTTAGTTGCACTGCAGCGTGTATCGGCCTACTTCTGAACAGATCAGGAAAGCTAAGTAACTAGGCCTATAAAACTCTATTCCCTGGATTTCATCTGAGTCTAAATGTAAACAAGAGAACTTACAACTAATTGCCTTTTAGATAAAGCTGACTTAAGCAATTGAGATAACAGAATCCTACAGTACTCTGGATGAAACGTACTAAAAATGTGAATTAATAAGTTAGCGGATATTGAGCTCCAGATGTTTCTTACTCTGGCAACATTCCTTAAGTGATGATAAGCAGATTTACATACTTAACTAATATGTTTATTTAAAGAAAATTTCCAAATCCAGACTAACATCCAGATTTCTTATTTGGCTTCAGATCAAAAGACATTCTATCAGTAAGGATGGCATCCAGGAAAACCTTTTCAACATCTGCTTAGAACTAAACAACAGATATTTGATTTTCTGCAAATTTAATTTCAGGCAAAATTTTACTTCATCCAATATTTTTTTATATCCTCAAGACAGCCTGACCTAGTCATTTTGCATATTCAAATCTCAGAATACAGCTCATACACTGGCAGAGACAGCAGTTGCTAAGGAGAAACTCCGTTAGTTTGTAGTTCACATTTAAAATGCTGTTAGCAATTTCCTTTTGAGTGAGAACAAAAGCTTTTTTGGAAGGAAAGCCTCCTCCTCACCAATAATATTGATAACTGAAAAAAACAGGTTCAATAGTGTTTTATATGTTCCTTGTAATCTAAAGAAACTTAAGCAGTCAGCAACAAAAATTGAAGTTCCACTGTTTCATAAGGGCAAGGAATGGAAAATAGTCATAACATCAGTCAGGTTGGAAAAGGCCCTTGGGATCGTGGAGTCCAACCATCAACCCCACTCTACAAAGTTCTCCCCAACACCACATCTCAACGACTCTGAAACACATGCAGGGATGGGGACTCGACCATCTCCCTGGGCAGCCTATTCCAGGGTCTGACTGCTCTTGCTGGGAAGAATTTTGTCCCAATGTCCAATCTAAACATACCCCGTTGCAGCTTGAAGTCGTTCCCTCTTGTTCTATCACTAATTACCTAAGCAATTGGTATTTTTGAAACTCTCTCTTATGAGCAACACTTATTGTTACATTTAAGGCAAATTAAGAATAGATCAACTCAGAGCAAAAATTTAAAATACTTAGCCAAATGGATCCCATTCCAAATTTCTTCCTGGTGTACAGAAAGGAAAACATAAATAATACTGCTCACTGGGAAGGAAAGGGTGTATTCCAGGGCTGAGCAAGGTCTGACCAGGAAATATAAAATACAGACTTCATTTTCAAAATTATTTTAGAAGAGAAATGAAATGAAGAAAAATATTTCCAAACAAGTTGAGCACTCACATAAACTTCTACTGAAAACCAAGATAATAGAAACATAAAAGAGGTAAATGCTAAGCAGCTCATTATACCAGCAGATAGACAGACTGTCTGAGGAACGATGCCAAGGATCAGGAGAGACAAGAGGAAAAAACTACCCAGTGTTTCTTGTGGTTCCTTGGTGTATGTGACAGAACAGGAAATATGCCTACCAGGAATTTTGGACAGAAGAAGATCTTCTGGATCCAGATAACCCTATAACATGATTGGCTCCTAGTACACACACGGCTTTCAACGTACTTTGGGAAGCATGCAAGTACAGGAAAATTGCTAACACAAAACACCCTGCAGGGTCATGGCAGAATCAGAAATAGAACATAGCAAACAAGAATGCCCTCCCCTGATTTTTATTTTTTTTTTAGATTAAAAAGAGAGGATATACTGCTACACTTCATTTGCTGTGGAAAAAAAAAGGCTGCAAAATGCAACAGGAATATTCTCTAAACTGCACTCAGAAATCAAAAGGATATAAAGCGAAGTCAACACTTATTACTTCGTTAAGAACGTGGGCTTCTTTTTAAAGTGGCATTAAGACTTTGGAATACCTGGGGTTAACAATACTGCTGTCAGATGGAGCCAGGCTTTCCCATTGATTTGCCTGTGTAGCTAAGTGGCAACAAATCAGAAAACTCTATTGCCTTAGTTTGTTCGTGAAAACAGTGACAATTGAAGGGTTTAGAGCTGGAATCCTCTGCCACACAAGTTAGCTCACTCCAGGTGAAAACATACAAACGAAGGTGAAACATTTCACAGCATTTAGACATAAATTGTAAATATGTTTAAAATGGGGAGATTTTTAATAACTAATTATTATTAAGGTGCTTTGTTCATACTTTAGCATAGGGCTCTGCAGTTCACACTTCCAAATTTTCCTAACATCCACAACATCCACCAAGGAAGGTACCCTCCTTTTCAAAGCAGCTGAGATTGCAATTTAATGATTCGTCTCCAAGATGGGATGCTTTACAGTAGACAGAGCAAAATACACCTACATCCTACTTTTAGAGGCAAAAAGGCTCCTCTTGGATCCAAGTCAGGCTAAGCCCTGCTCACCGCTGTTCCAACCAAGGAAAGAGCCTGGAAAGGGCCTACAGACACAGGAGAAAGAAGGAGCACCAGCAGCCAGGTGTCGGCGGGAATGCTGGGCAGTACACCAGCTGCCCAGGTTGTTTTTCACAGCTCAAACTACATTAGGAAGCAGTGGCACGCTGACATACCACCAGGCAATACATCACCCCCGCTAGCTTCAGCTAGCCCCTAGTCCAACAACCGCGTCTCACAATCTCTTACTCTATGTGCTTTCTTAATTCTTCTTCCATTGACTACACTTCTAATATTGTCAGATCCTTCTACTATATTTGCTCTTTTTTCATTATACTCCACGTATAAGTAAATTTGCCCCTAATTCTTCTATACTGACCTTTTTCTAGCAGTGATTCACATTCTCAGTTACCCGCATTTGCCACAATTACACAATACCTTGTAACATCAGTTCTTCCTCTTCCTTCAGGATTTAAATTACACCAGTAGAATCACCTTTTGTTTTCTTTTTTTTTCATGGATTTAAATTTTCCTGATTTCCCTTTCTGTAATTAAGTTCCACAAATCCCTGAAATGTTCCAAGTTGCTCTTTTTAGGTCCTTTCTCCACCTCTGCAATGTCTTCTTAACACAGTAAAAAAAAAGGACCACGATAAAGGTTTTTTTTTCCATTTAAAAATTCATTTTGCCACTGAGTCCTCTCATTCTATCTACTACCAACTGAAGCACCATTGCTTAAAATGTGCATTCTATAAAAGATTTAAGGAGTTAATGTTTCTGTCATCATTATTTCTTCTTTTAAACTGCAAAAGGACCAAACATACAGCAACTTCTACTTTTGATTTACCCTAACTGCTAGTCTCTTTGCCTTATTACTTTAATTCCTCTTTGCCCAACTGCACAATTAATGATACATTCAACTGTCCACGGTATATCCAGCCCATCATACCTGACTGCAACAGCAAAAGTAAACCAGCAGGGAAGTTTGCAAACAGTTCCATTATTATATGAACTTGCATTAAGATTACTATCCCAACCACGCTTCACATGGTGTCACCGAGAAGGCATCGGCACAGGGTCTAAATCTGCCTGGGAGCAGTTTGGGCCAAAACCCATGCAGTGCCAGTGCGGGCAGAAATAGAATGAGGCTAATTTGTGCCTCTTCTCTTCCACAGACCTGCTCTGCTCCAGGATCTGCTGACGAGAACATCCCGCTCCAGCTCTTGCCCCATTCCTCAAGCTCCACTCCTCCATCTAACGTGGCACCAGCCTTCAATCCCACGAGCAAAAGCTGCCTGGGCTTTGCTATGGCCTGGGCCTCTGGCTTCAGCCTCCCCTTTGTACTGACCCCTTGCAGGGCACCAGGCAATAAAGCTACTTCGTATCCCAAACCCTTCACCAAACCACATGTGAAAACTAAGGTAGCACACCATTGGAAAAACGCCCCTTCAAGGTCACCTAGCCAGCCAGCTGGCCCATTTGCTGGTTAAACATCTCCCCCCCAACACCAGTAAAGATGTGTATTTCAAAAGGTTTGCTTTTTTGAGTGCACCCCAAAACATGATGCGGCCCTTTCCATTTTGCAAATTGAGCCAGAACTCAAAGACACGTAAAGCTACGCACAATGATGGAATGCAAGTCATTTATCATCTCATATCCAGGTCTCACTCCTGAAAGAAAACACAGCTCTGTTCATTGCAAACCATAAAATATTCCTCTCTAATTATTCTGACACCACTAGACACACTTGGTCTCTCATGAATTAATGTAAATCACGTGAATATCTTTTATCACAAAACATACATTTGCAAAGCACAGTAAAACCTTCTTTACTCCCTTCTCAGGCAACACCATGCATTTCAGCTGGTCCAGTTTAATACTGGGTTAATATTTAATGCCCCAGCGCTGTGCTAGTCTGTACTACCTCAGACAGCTGTGAATAAACCATTCAACGCAAACTCATAAAATAGATTCAACAGAAGAGATGCGAACCAGCCTATACCATTTCCGAAACAATTTAAGTGCCACAGGAGCTGCATTCCCTCTTTCTAAAGTGACTTAGGTACATAAGAGATTTCAAAATTTGTAATAAACTGACAATAATTAGGCATTTGTATGAATTATACTTTTTTATCTCCATTTAATTACTCGCTTGTACTCACTTCTGTGATTAATTAGATTTTGTTTTGAAGCAGTAGTGCATTATTCCTAACAGCTTACAACAAATGATATACTAACTACTTGCAGCATAAAGAGGTTTCTGTAAGTCCCTTGATGGGGCTTAGAAGAAATTCAGCCTGTAACGATTCCCTGAGGAGCATCAGGAGGCAGAGGTGCGTACAGGGGTGCTCTTCCACCCTGCCGGAAGGACAGCTGCTAATGGCAAATGGGAAATCCATAAAAACCCAGCAAGACGAAGAGATACTCTTTCTCTTTCCCCCCTAGGCTTCTGGAGAGAAGGGCTGAGGGTGCTGCTGCTTTCTAGAGAAGAAAAGCTACGCAACTATGCAGGAGTGAGAAATTGTCCTAGTTTGAAGTAAAACGAGCCAATTTTCTGTTCAGTAATTTTACCTTTTTAGCTGGGCCTCTTCTAACTCTGCAATTCCCAGCACACTGTTCAGAAAATGCTCACTCTCCCAGCGATGAGACCTGATGACACCAAGGGATGGTGCAGAGAGGCCCTTGCTCATCCTCTTTGCTGGAACAACCAAGGGCAGGGAATTGCCTTATTTGCCCCGTTGGAGGGTGGGAAGCAGAGAAGCCTCGAGGGGTCACCCCTGTGGGGAGGAGGGGACAGGACAGGGAACCCAAACCTGACCAACTGGGGGATTCCATCCCATCTCCATCACACTCAGTATAAAAGCTGAGGGACCAAAGGGTCAACTCTGTTTCTTCGATGGCTGATGTCCAAGGAGGACTCTGCCTGTTCTCCTGCCTTTGACCATGATCTGAGCATTCCTGACTCCAGATCTGCAATCCAGCTCCTGTTGGTCACCGAGTCCAGTCTGGGACTTTTCCCGATGCCTGTCGGTGACATGATCATCATCCCAGGAGCCTGGTATGGTTTTTTAAGTACTGTATCTATTTCAATAGTTTCTTTTTATTTTAATTTTAGTATTAATACTTCATTAAAGTAGTTTACTTCATCCTAAACTCCTAAATCTCCTTATCCCTTCCTCTTCTTACTTTTTTGGGGGGGGAGGAAGGGCCATCTGTCCATCTGGTTTTGGTAAATTTGGCTGAAACCACAACAGAAATAAACATTTTTGTTGTCAATAAAGCAAGCTTTGCTAGCTGTGGGACATGGGCACAACGAAGGCACCTAGGCCATCTGAACAAAGAATCAAATATTCTGCAGAGAAGTTCCTGGCATAAATGGCAGAGAAATTAAAATGAGAAGGTTGTGATATTCTCTTAAAAGAATAATAGAAAGATTATTAGAAAGCAAAAGCTGGAGGGGAGCAGGGCCGGGGGAGTGCTTTCCTTCCAAGACAAGGCAGGGAAATTTCCTACAAGGTCACAGGCAGCTCTGGCAAACAGATACAAAAATAGCAGCACTCAAGCAGCCGTGCTGAACCTGAGAGACGAGGCTGTGCCATAGACACAGGTGTGCTCTGTCTGCTTCCATTCTGGGGTTAAATTTATAACTTCTCAAAGCTGCTAGGCAGTTTCGGAAGAATTCCCATTCCGGCAGGTATCCCCTCTGTCCCTCGTTGATCTCTGTACGGAGCAACCAAACCTCTTCTTCCTCCCTTGCCTTCAGCTCAACTCCCTTGTTCTTCCTCGTTTTTGTTGCTGTAGGTGCTTTCTTGCTGACAAACTCGTAAAGTTTGAAGCGTTAAAATGGAAACATAGATAATTTAACAGTCCAAAGTGATTTCAGTATCAACCTGGTAGTTCTCCCAGTCTACCATTCTAATAAACAAGTGTTTCTTCACTATTATAAAAGTCATCAAACCATGACAAGGAAACAAAAATAATTTCCAATGTCACCTGGGGACTTGCAGCTAACACCACAATTACACAGGATACTATGCCAGAAAATACTAAAGCAAATATTAGGAAGGTGTTTATTTATATTTATTGTGTCTACGCAGCACTGTCAGAGCTGACAACTCAAAAGACTGCATTTTTCCCAAACTCTTACTTTTAATAATCAGCAAACGCGACAGAAGGAAGCAGTAAGAAATCTAATAAAAATGAATGCAGGAAGGATTAAGGAGACAGGTTTGTGACAATTTACAGTTCTACGTAGCAGTCTCTTGCTATGAGTTGCAATAAGATAAATCTTGTTTACAGTGTGTTAATCCCATGTCCCAATAACCCTAGGAGGCAACGGATTCAAGCCTTCCCCAGAAGAAGGGAGCTGCTTTTGCACTAAATGAGCAGCCGTGGGTAGCAGCAGCCTGAATGGGAGCGCAGAAGGTCAAAGGTTATTCTAGTTTCCACTTCCCAATGAGTCAGTTGCATCTCTTCTCTTCAGAAAATGATGTAAATTGTTTGGATGTAAATTATAAGGAAAGCTTTATTTGAACTTTTCTGGGTAAATGATTGACTTTTATTGCTCTCTGTAGAGAGACATTTCAAAGTTGACTTTCAGGCTTAATCATATAATGGAGATTTTATGCATTTTCTATGATGAAAGAGGAATCTTAGTCCTCTTCTCCATTGTGAAATATCTTTAGGCACGAACAGACACTATGTTAATATAGTATCAGATACTCTTCTAGATCAACTATGAACATAAAATCTTGTCCTTCTCTTGCAGAGACAGTAATAGTCTATGGACTATTACCTTTTTATCTCTGTATAGGTGTTCGGCCCTACCACTACACACCCAGGTCCAAGCACTTCAAAATATTAACCAATTAGACATTACCCAACCCGCTGACCTCAAAAGGTAATGATTTGACCCAGGCAGGACATAAGACTGGAACACAGATTGTATTTCTAGAGCTGCTATTTAATTGTCTGGACACCTTAGGCAGCTCACTTCACCTTCTATGACTGTTTAATCTTCAGCCTTTCTTACTCTGTGTTAACTGTAAGAGTTCCAAAACTCTGCTCTTCCATACAGATACCTTTTTTTGTTTGTTTTTTTGTTTTGCAGCATCAACATTTCACTAGAAAAGAACCAATGATAAGAATAATTTGAAAAGTTACAAGAACTCTGTGCAGAGACCAATATCTGCAGGTGCTGCTTATTGGTAATAATAATCATTCTGCTACAGTATTTTATTCATACATTTGAGGATTTGAAAACATGTTTCTTTGTGGGCTGCGCTACTTATCAGTAGTGAAAAATTAGTTATCCTTTAGTCACTTTTTATCTCCTTTCTCCCCAGCTTGTTCTTAGAACCAATAATCCAAGCTTCTGCTCTTTCTGCCATTTGAACGCCCGCGCTCGGTATTGACTGCCAACCCATCTGAAATACAGCTATGAAGCTGTATTCTTTTTAATCACATCTGTCATTATAGGAGATGGTCACCTTAGCAGAAAGATCACTATAATGGGTTGCTAATGGGCTATTAAGGGGCTTTCAAGTATCAAGATGATCATCATAAGTAAGAACTGAGAGCCATTCTTTATTTCTGTGCAAGATTAATTTTTCCCCGGTAATTCCATGGATTAATAATGCAAGGTTTGTGCACCTCAGGAACTGCTTCACGGTTTCTTACCATATGCTATGCAAATTCAATAATTAGCTCTTGACTTCACAATTTAAAAATAAGGTACTACTAACTCCATTTAGGGATGGGAAAAGTACCAAGTTGAGCAAGCATTCCAAAGCAAACAGTTCTACGATATTCTTCAAAAGGGTCTTGATTTGATCAGAGTTTTCAGAATTCCCTTAACGTGTATTCAGTTATAGTCCATGAACATTTTTATATGGCACAAATGCACAAAATATTTGTAACCCCAAGTCTTGCTTTATCAGCGCCTTGTTCTTGGTCCAGTTTCTGGATACTAAGTCCTTTGAGAGCTTTGCGGTCTACACAGAAATGTTCTATACTCTGCCTAAGCCTGTGCTCTCAGAGCTGATATCATTTCAAAAGAAAGGAGAAAACACCAAAAGTGGCATTAGACATTCCAATGTGAAATACTCAACTCATATTTTTGCTTATGTATCAAATGGAAACAAAACAGTGGGCTCTTTCCAGTCCCAGCGGACTATGCATCTTACAACAAACTGTCAAACTATTTGATTTGTACATCAGATTTTGGTTGGGTACTGGCCTCAGGTTCTTCTGAGTGGAACAGGCAATAGAATCAAGAGGTTTACCTACACTTAGGCCTTTCAGCTTTATAGCGCTATACATTTATATAAGTAATCTATATACACAAAGCCTTTTTGTTGTTATTTTGTTGCCAGCAATACACTCATTCAGAAAGACTACTTTCCAGTTAAATAGTTCTTTCTGCCTTTGTTTGGATCTGCATCCTGATCAAGGTGGTCAGCGTGCCCTGTGTTTAAAATGGCTTTCTGAAGTTGCTTGTATGATTCTGCTTGTATCTTCTGATAACCCAGAGTCACCCCACACGGCATTTCTTCCTCTCCTCTACTATTGGAAAGGAGGGGTAAGTGTCAGCAGGTGTAAACAGGAAAAAGGAGACAAGTGGCACCATTATAGCATTGCTTTCACTTGAGAGGGGCTACTTTTAGAAAAGAAAGCACTTGCAGCAACTCTTATTTGATTGGCATCATTGTCTAGTGAAGCTGGCACACCATCTTGTGAGCAGGCACAACGCCATCCTAACAGATGGGCATGTGGATAGGAAGCCAAAAGATAATGTATGAGTACCAAATGTGTGTATTGGAGGGCAAGTTTCCCAGTCAGGAACATCAGAACGGCAGTTTATAAGCTTCTGCACCTATGTTTAAGGGAGATGATGTACACATTGCACCTTTATGATAGACACGTGAGTCACACGTTCTGGAACAATGGAAAGGGACCTGCAAGTATGGAACTCAACAACTGCTGAAGGAATTATCCCTTTTGTAACTTCATGTAAGTAAACGAGCCCTGTGAAACCCAAAGTGGTGTCTCTAGAGTCACAAACTAGGATACTATTCAAAGTATATGATATTAGAAATGCTCCACGGAGTCAGAGTAAAATTCTTCGCGATGACATTGACCAAGAGGGGACAACTGAAGACCAGGATCCAGGGACTCTATGGAGGCATGCCTTCCAAGAAAAACTTCCTGAGCTGGAGTTTGTGTGTGATAGCATCTAATAACAGCTGGACTTAATTCCATGAATTCATGTTACGTCTTTATGAATTAATTTATACTTCAGTCTTCCACAGTATCTCACCTTAATGAGTTCCACAAGTGGATTATTCTGCATAAAGTGAGTGAGCGCTTCCTTTGATTTCTGTTAAACTCCCCACTCGATCAGTGTCATGTTCAGCATAGTTCTTATGTTGTCAGAAATAACATGATGGAAACAAGCACAGGTAATTTGTAAGATCGGGTCTGAAATCTAGAATTTGGTCGTTATTTACTTCTGTCCTACCACCACCACCACCACAGCTAATCTGACCAGCAGCAATATTATGTGGACTGCAATATAAGAAAGCAAATCAGTGGTGTGATAAATATTCATAAGTGATATCAGTCAATGCCAGTTTGGCAGTATTACACATCTTCTTTAAATGGGCTTGAAATACAAGAAAAAAAATAAACAAAACAGATCACATCAAACAACGCCATGTCATTGTTCAGTATGAAGCCACATCCTTTGGTCCCCTGCTTCATGAACCCCTGAAGTGTAGAACATAAAAAATGACAATGGACAAAGGAGACAGGATTTATGCCAAGACCTAAGAATGCGTATTTCTCACAGACAGACACTGCATCCTTCCCTCTCAGCCCACTGCATCCCAACAAAAGTACATGAAAGTATCCATTCACATTCTCAACTCATTGCTACATATTCTTGCAGCAACAGCCTTTTTTTTTTTTTTTGACCTTCAGGTAGCCAAAAATCAAACAAAGATGTGATTATAATCTAGCTAATGAAGTCCAGTTGTTCTCATAGCACCATGGGGATTTTTAGTAATTCTAACAGGTATGCGCTTAAAGACCTGAGGCAGGACACAGCAGCATTCCCTTTTATTCCCAAGAACAGCAAGAAATGGGCAACTGCTCTAAGCTTAATGCTCAGTATTTTACATGAGTAAAACTTCAACAACCTCACACAGCACAAAGTTTTTAAATGCTGATAGCACGTGATACTCTCTCACCTCTACAAAAAGGCCATCTCTGTCAACGTGGCATTGCTGTACCGTATTGCAACACCATAGATCAAACTAAAAACATCTAAACTTTAGTTTTTTAATCGTGTGTAGTATTTTCTTCAGTAATGCCATTGGATCTAAGAACTCAGAGTATATTCACGTTATTACTTCTCTACTGCTGAATACATGCGTATGAAAACTGTTTTAATACCTGACTTTTTTCAAACCCTCATTATTAAGCTTCACCTCCTAAGCTTTTTTCCCCCTGAGAATATATCCAGCCTGCTCCATTTCTCTTCCTTTATACATGTTTCCCTACAAACACACTGAAGCACATTTTATTCCCAGTCACAAAAACCTGAAAGAGAAAATCCATGATCCTTTTCGGTATATGTTGGAGCATTTTGCCATCCTCTTTAGTACTCACCGTAGAGTAAGTGATAATCAATAGTGATATCTGCTTGAATCTAGATGGCTTGATGCAAGTGCTTTGGAAACACATCGTGGTACCTGATTTGTTGTACCTTGTTCAGCTCTTCTTACCTCTGCAGCAGCACTTCAGCTAAATTATACCAATTGGTAGCCCAAATCTATTAAAGGCTATTATTAGCATTTGAAAACAGAGTTGTACCTAGCTGGTTTCTCCCACGTAAAAAACCACCCAGCTGATTTAGCTCCTTTAGCTTCACATCTGAAACAAACCATGGGCAGAGGCCAGATGTAGGTGTCAATACCAACTGTCATGTTTGGTTTCTGGGACTTCACTGCAGGGACACTCCCCCTCTGCTTACAGAGTCCTCCCAACAGCCAAGTCAGAGAAGCAAATTGCAGTTACAGTGCATTAAATTAGTCCAGAACACCCAGAGTTCTCCTCCAAGCCTGAACGAGTACCCAAACCCTATGGGCCTTGCACCTATTCAGCTATTTGAAGCTTACATAAATATATTTTGAAGCCTTATATATATTTTGTTAGTCCTCAGTCTCTATGTTCGGAGGTAATTTTGATCCCCATTTAAAGCTACAAGACTTTACAGACTGACTAGACTGTATTTCACTCTCTGGCCTAAACACTCTAACAACTTTCTGACCATTTTGTGTGCAGAGACATTATTTTGCCACTAATTCTACCAAACCAGCTACAAGAATTCCTGGAAAAAAAAAAAACAATAGAAAAAATTCTTGCAGTAGTGACTTTACATGATTTATATACACAAACACTCACATAACGCCCTTAGAAACATGCCCAATGCTGGCATATTTTAAAGCCCAGCGGAGCTAGTATATGTATTCCAAACGTGCTTTCTGTGCACTTCTCTTCTCTTCTGCAATAGGTTCACTTTTGCTGGAACACATGAGTATTAATTAAAAATCTTTCTACCAATATTTTTCCCCAGAAAAATGCATCTGTGAAATATTCAAACTGTTATTTTCAGAGGTCTCATTTTGTTCCAAATTTATCACAGAGTATTCTTAGTTTAATAATTCCAAATCTAATGCTTTTATGGGGAGCCTGCTTGTACCTAACTCCATTAATTCAATGTGAATTTGGTTTTAGGTAAAATACTGCTTTTACAGAGTGTATCTGCCAGAGCATAAATTGTTCAATACTAAAATGCCCACCCTCCTTGGAGAACAACTTCTGCAGGTACTTTATAAACAACTGCTGGGGTTATTCAACCTGTTAATTACCATTGAAAATTCAGCCTGGGATCCAAATTATGTATGTTACAAAGAATGCTTATGCCAGAGATGTCAGGAGCAAGCTGCTTTCTCCATCCCACCCCCACTGCCACTCTGAAATGCCCTTGAAACTAAGCAGATACAGTGACAGTGAAGAATAAAATAAGGAATTCATGGGAACACTCATATACTGCAGGTACACACTCTGTAACGACACACTCCTGCTCCGTAAGCAGTTCTTATACATCAGATGCTCACAACCTAAGTTACACACCTAAAAATAACTGCTTGTGTCAGGAGGTTGTAAAGCAGGAGGAACAAGTACTCCTTGCACCCAAGTCTCGAAAACCAAATGGATAAATACTCCAGCTTTAATAATCACAGCAGCAAGGACCATTTACAGAGCACAATTACAATAGATCTACTGACAAGATTGGGTTCAGAAAAGGCTACTGACAAAAATCCACACCTCAGGATAAAGTTAATGAGGCTGTCGAGGGAGCAGCAGGGACAGATTTAGTGCCAAAAATGCACCAGTCGCACTAGAGAGCCAAGGAAGGTGAGGAAAAAGCAGTGCTAAGTGATAAGGACCAGTGCAGCTCTGTGACAGATAGATTTAGACCCCTTAAATCCAATAAACAGATGACAAAAATTGTTAAATCAATTCGTAGGAATTATGCTGAATCCTGACTAAGATGCACATCAGACAAATAGCACAGCATTTAGAGTTAGGAAATACAAGAAGTGGAGAAGGTAATCTATGTGTCACATGAAATATGAACAGGGAAACGGCTCTCTCTGACTCCCTGGAAGCAGTTCGGTGCCTTCTCGCTGAGCTACAGCGAATTTCTACTGTCGTGATGATGAAGACACCCTGGCATCTTTTCCCTGGCATTTCAAAGGCAAAATATAGAAACAACTGCAAAGGATCTCGAACTCAGAAGGGACCCTTAAATCAGGACACACTAAAAGCTCAACATAAAAATTCCAGTTCTGTTTCCTTGGGCTTTTGAATAAAATTTGCCAATGATTTTGGAGAGGGGGGAATAAATACGTATGGCAGAACGTACAATAAATCACTAGGTTATAAGGGTAAAGACCACCCTAAGGCCATTTCAGTGAGATCCTGAGATGAGATCATGGCAGTGTCCATTGGGAGTCTACTCGAGTCTTCACCAAACCAGGTCAGAAAGTCCATCCTAGGATCTCATCAGTATAATGCCAGGCAGATTTGTCACTTAGTCACAAACCACGTGTGGTCCAAATACCACAAAACATTTAATTCTGTGCCCCAGTGAAATAGTTATGAAAGAATGTAGGTATTTATTTTCTTTCATAATTCTACCAAGCTTCAAATCTGTTCAGATTTTGTCTTCTAAAAAACTGTAATGGTGTCCAAGGATGACAAAAATCTAGTGTTTGGTATACTTAATGAACTAAAAATAAATAAAGGCTGTAAGATTTACAGAGAATAAAGTTACTTAAGTTTCTCGAGTCCTGAGATAACTGTAAGTATCTTTCAAATAGCTTAATCATCTAGGTCAAAGCCACTGCAGAAAAATTTCAATATTGATAAATGAAAACTAATGTACATTGCAGAGATATGGAAATTAGTCATTCATCTTCACAAGTTCTGAGCTGATACACAAAGGGAAAGGCACCTAACCAATACTGTGAAGGCCTGAAGAATGGCCTGCAGCAAGAACAGATGCTTGTAAACAGGAGAGGGGGTTGGGGGGTAAGTTTTACTAAATAAGGGAAAGAATGAAATAATGCAGATTAAAACCCCCATAGATTTTCTGCATCTCCTAAGGGATATTGAAGAAATGGGGTTCACAGAAGCAGAGACGACTATGATAGAAGCAAAGAAAAACTCTTAGATAGGGATAAATTGCTTTTTAAACTCTTATTTTGTTTATTTTCTTGAAAAGAAGACAAATAGGAACAGGCATGACAAAAAGTGTATTAAGGAGTAATGAAAGCTATAAAGAAGGTCAACTGGGAGCTTTTCTTCTTCTCTTCCATAATGCAATAAAATGAGGTAGTTATTAAATTGAAATGGGGCAAATTAGGAACTGATAAAAGGAAAATAATTTTTCTCACACAACACATAATTAGATTTTGGAACTTCTTGCCATGGCATTTTGCTAAGGCCATAAATTTAACAAGATTCACAGAGGGATTAGATTTCACATAGATAAATTCTTGAGATACACAGTGGCTGAAACTAGGAATTTTACTTAATGTTGACAAAGAATTACTTGAAGTGATTTAAATCTCCATATTTCAGCTATTAAGACAAACCTAATGAGCGCTTCACAGATGACCCCTATTAGTCAGAATGTTGGACTGAGCCAGAGCAGAGCTCTCCTCCAGCGCAGTGATTCCCAGGTACTTATGTTTCAAACGTTACTCCTCATGGCAATAAAGCTGAAGGTATGAGCTTGCACTGCCGGGTGGATAAAGACAAGCTGAGGGTCAGGGAGTGGAAGGGAAAGGGACAACTTCAGGAGTGAACTAAGAGGGTTTCACAGTTACTCCTGTGTGAGGTTTCCAGCCACTTCTTACAGCTGAGCAGGGATTATCCATGGAATAAACTTGCAGAGATGTCTTTTGCCTCCTCCATCTTTACCAGATCGTTTTTTGAATGCCAACAATGAAACATTACAATGCGGCAGTGATCATACTAGAAAGGACAGGAATTGCTTAGATAAAAACCTGGAAAAACATGATCCTACTGTCGTGATTTCAGCCAAATTTACCAAAACCAGATGGACAGATGGCCCTTCCTCCCTGCCGAAAAAGAAAGGAGGGGAAGGGATAAGGAGATTTAAGAGTTTAGAATGAAATAAACTACTTTAATGAAGTATTAATACTAAAATTCAAGTAAAAAAAATAATGAAATAGGTACAGTATATACAAAATAGTATCAAGCTCCCAGGATGATGATCATGTCACCGGCAGAGATCAGGAAAAGTGCCAGACTGGACCTGGTGATGGACAGGAGCTGGATTGCAGATCTGGAGTCAGGAATGCTCGGATCAGGGTCAAAGGCAGGAGAACAGGCAGGGGCCTCCTTGGACGTCGGCCATCAAAGAAAGAGAGCTGACCCTTTGGTCCCTCAGCTTTTCTACTGAGCATGATGTGGATGGGATGGAATACCCCAGTTGGTCAGGTTTGGGTCCCCTGTCCTGTCCCCTCCTCCCCACAGGGGTGACCCCTTGAGGCTTCTCTGCTTCCCACCCTCCAACGGGGCAAATAAGGCAATTCCCTGCCCTTGGTTGTTCCAGCAAAGAGGATGAGCAAGGGCCTCTCTGCACCATCCCTTGGTGTCATCAGGTCTCATCGCTGGGAGAGTGAACAGTTTCTGAACAGTGTGCTGGGAATTGCAGAGTTTAGTGAGTTAGAAGAGGCCCAGCTAAAAAAGTAAAATTATAAGAGAGAAAATTGTCTCGTTTTACCTCAAACCAGGACACCTACCCATAAAGAGCAAAGGTCTGTTACATTTCTTTCCTAAATGTTGAAGTCAGAAGGCTCAAGAATGTCACTGCATGTCTCTCTTTTTCAGTGCTCAAGAAAGATCTTTGGCCATTCTAAACCAGTAATAAGCACAATTTACATTGCTTAACCTAAAGAACATTTTTTTGAGTGGCAAAACAAAACAATAATTCATATAGAAACGGCAGAAAGCAGCCTTTGATCAACATATCACAAAATACTAAAATGTTCAAATCGGATTATTTCAGGGACTGAGAATTCAGGTATTTATGGAGACAATAGCAAGAGAATAGCACGAGAAATAAATGGTGGAACGGAATCGGGATTAGAAGAAAACAAACAAATAAATAAATAAAGACCAGACCCAAAGCTGGAGAGGAGATACTGTACTTGACAGTTTGGCCCAGCAGCGATACAGAACTTTTTCCCAAATAAAAGAACTGTCTCCTCCCAAGCTCAGAGAAACCGTGTATTAGACAACCTTTGCTGGCCTACACCCTGGGTGTACACGTCAGGTGTTTAGGTCCACAGAATTTAATTTCTTTTTGCTCTTCTAATTTACAGTACTTTATTGAACTTAAATATTGATTTACTTCCAAATCACATACTGTACCTACTTGCACTATTGCTTTTTAGGTAAACACTAACAACAGTACAAGATGGAGCTCATCCAAAGTGTTTGCTAATTCATCAGGAGTGGGAAACCTACGTGTTTTCAAGCAACGCAAATTGGTTTGGCTTCAGCACAGCTCCGACTTTTTTCAAACATTGATGGCAAAGAATATTTCCCAGGATTCATATCAAGTATTCATTTTAACAGCATTAATTTATGATGTGTCTTATTCCATTCTACTCTGTGCAACATGACTTATTTAAAAAGCAAGCCATTTTCCAAAGTAAATACTCATTTTCCATTCTAACAGTGACACTGTGGATTTTAAGAGAAAGGGGCACAGTGTGGAAAATATCTTTTCTACACTTTTTGCTTTGGGATCATTCACGTTACTACTAGGATATTTTAAATACCTATCCCTTCCTGCATCATTTTATAGTTATCTGTCACACTCTATATAATGTAAAAGTGGAAATACGAAGTAAAACTATGAATTTCTAGAAGACAGCTCTTATTTTTACTGCTATTATTTTTGTCTGCTTCCCTGGCCTCAGAACACTGTAGATTATGTAGATCCTCTAAGGATCACTCAGTTTAAGAATCACAGAATTGTCTAGGTTGGAAGGGACCTCCAAGATCATCTAATCCAACCATCAATCTCACTCAGATAAAAAACAACCACCCAACACTACACCACGCCACTGAGCACTGTGTCAACCCGTCTTTTAAATCCCTCCAGGGATGGTGCCTCGAGCCTTTCCCTGGGCAGCCCATTCCAAGGCTTAACAGCCCTTTCAGCATAAAAGATTTTCCTAATGCCCAGTCTGAACCTTTCCTGGTACAACTTGAGGCTCTTTCCTCTTGTCCCATTGCCTGTGACTTGGGAGAAGAAACCGTCCCCCCTCCTGTCAGAGTGTTGTAGAGAGCAAGGTCTCCCCTCAGCCTCCTCCTTCTAGAGGCTGAACACCCCCAGCTCCCTCAGCCTCTTCTCATAAGGTTTACTGCCCAGACCCCTCACCAGCTCTATTGCCCTTCTCTGGACCTGCTCTAGCCCCTCAATGTCTTTTTTTTTTATGGTGAAGGGCCCCAAACTGGACACAGTACTTGATAGGGGGCCTCACCAGTGCCGAGTAGAGGGGGACAATCACCTCCCAAGTCCTACTCCCCATGCTGTTCCTGACAAAGGCCAGGATGCTCTTGGCTTCTTGGCTTACCTGGGCACACTGCTGGCTCCTGCTCAGCCGATACCTGACCAACAACCCTCAAGTCTTTTTCTGCCAGGCAGCTTCAGCCACTCTGTCCCCAGGCCATAGCACTGCACGGGATTGGTGTGACCCAAGTGCAGTACTCCATAACTTGGCCTTATTGAAGAACAGTATTTTTCAATACAAAATTGAACTAATTGTCAGCAAGTCACTTAACCCCCCTAATGATTTGGGGAACACATCCATGTAACTATTAGTGTTGCAGGGAACTTTCGTTAATTCTACTTTGTGTGGCCATAGAGCTGCTGGGACTCCATTCTTTTGTCCACGTACTCCTTTTTCTTCACAGTGTTAATAGGGAGGGCTGTCAAAACCCAACACTGTTTAACTGGTAGAATTGATAACTACACAGTAGTTTGAGCTGGTGCTGGAAGTCAAGCTAATGTTCACACTGTGAGCCAGCTTTCCATCGTAGTTCTGATGTTTAATACAGGGGACGGGATTTCTGGAGAAATTTTAATTCCCAGACTTAAACTCTGTCACTTGAAAGATGATTTAATTAAAATACACACAATAATATGGGAATAAAAGCACTAACTCAGACAGCCTCTCAAAGACACTTTTGATTTTGAATGTAACGCAGAAAGTTTGAGAACTGCCCAGAGGATTAAACCTGGACAACTGAAGATGCTGGCGTGACAAAGTAGAGAGTCTAAGGACAAAAACATTTGTGATTTAATACAAAACATGGTCTATGGAAATTTTGAGGAAAAACAAATAATGTTTACACTTCATTCCTGAAAAATCCTTTCAGAAATACCTTTCATCCCTAAATTGACCTTTTATCTCAAAAATTTTAATTAGCTGCCAAATGGAAGGTAAAATACAATACTTCTGTAGCCATGAATACTCATGTTATACTCCATTTGTTTTGATTACTAATAATGTAAGATCAGCTAATGAAAACACCCTCTTAAAATAAATTGAAATTTGCATGAATTTTTAATTCACTTAGTGTTATAGCACGGTTCTTAACAGAGCAGTGCTCTGGGCTTTATACGTAAATGTGATTTTCAGAAACTGAGTCAAAATTATGCTTTCCGTCAGCTAACAGGTAGACACATGTGCGTGTGTCTGTGTATGGGGGAGCGAGCTCAGCACCACATTGGTGGCTGTAGATTAACACCGAAACACATCTCAGAAATAAAGCAAGAATGTCAAGAAGCTAACAAATCTTTCTAGCTCATCGATAAAATAATATGACTATTTTTACTTGCTATTTTACACTAGAGAACTTTAATTACTAGGCAAGATAATTATGTACGTGAGCAGTGACAATGTATTATCATGATACCATGAGAAGCAAACCAGGATGCTGTGCAAAGGCAGACGCTGGGGTATCTCTACACGTAAGGGAAGCCAAGCAGGGGACAACGTCAAGCTCTACTATCCGCTGTAGCGGGTTGATAAGGGGCCTAGTAGTAACAGTCAGAGTAATACTGTGATAGCTGGCATTATGTGATAGTTCTTCACCCGAATGACATCTTGAAATCAGAACACTTAAGCCTCCACTGCAATTGGCACCAAAAACAATTTCTGATTTACTGATTTATTAATACAGTGTGCTAAGAGAAACTGGTAAAGAAAAGGCTTGGCATTATTCACATTCATATTAATACACTGTGCCAAAAGATACCTTCAGCACAAGAAAGGGTAAAAATTGCACTATAGTCGCGAAGAATGTGTATGCTCTTACAACCATTCTACTAAATCCAGACGTAACTGATCACCTGTGGCGTTTTTACAAAGATAAAGCCATTTTTACCGTTTCTCTACCCACATCAGTGAGGTCACAGCCAGTGGAGCGAGCACAGAGGAGGGCAACGAAGCTGGTGCAGAGACCGGAGAATAAACTTTATAAAGAGTGATTGAGGGAGCTGGGATTGTTTAGTTTGAGGAAGAGGAGGCTGAGGGGAGACCTCATCACTCTCTACAACTACTTGAAAGGACACGGTAGAGAGGTTGGTGCTGGTCTCTTCTCACAGGGAATTAGCGATAGAACGAGAGGGAATGGCTTCAAGCTGCAGCAGAGTAGGTTTAGGCTGAACATTAGGAAGGAATATTTCCCAGAAAGAGTGGTCAGACACTGGGACAGGATCCCCAGGGAGGTGGTGGAGTCCCCATCCCTGAATGTGTTTCAGAGATGTTGAGACGTGGTGTTGGGGGCTACAGTGTAGGGGAGAACTTTGTAGAGTGGGGCTGGTGGTTAGACTCCATGATGCCAAGGGTCTTTTCCAACCTGAGTGATTCTATGATTAATACTACTGTATTAGTAACATTTGTCTGTTGGGACCGAATACTGGGAAACATTCATGCTGTGCCTGCTACTATGTACAGTCCTGCAGGTGAACCATCAGCATCAATCAGCAACACAAACCCCAACACCCCCTCACTAGCACCCTCTGTTTGAACTAACTGAACTGACCCAAATTAAATGCATTTGGGATGGCAAGAATATGAATAGGAGAGTAGAAAATAATCTGTAAGGGTCAGTCCATCAGAAAATACCACTCTCACTTTCACAGTAACTGCAGCTTGCGTGAAGCTAACAGCATTCACCATAAATAACATTTGGAAAATTTCAGAAGACAAGTCGCCTCCTGCAATGTGACATCAAGGGGGTGTAAAAAATTGTATATACAAGTTTTAGTTACCTAAATCGACTTTGAGGCCTAGGTGTGTACAGGAGATTTGTACTCAAAAGCAAAACCAACCTGAGCTTATGCAAGAAATTATATATACATAAGATGAAAATTCTGAGCAACAGGGCTTTCTTAATGACTATAAAAATTTCTACTGAGAATTGAGCTAGTATGGTGCGTATAAGTAAATATCATGTGTAGGTTTAAATTACACTCGTTAGTAAAAAAAAAATAATCCACATATGACAGCATTTTCAAATATTAATAGCAGCACCTTTCAATAGGTGTTTTCAATTTCTACTGAGCAAGAACAATTATCTCCAAATAAATTTTTTTTCTACACAACCAATACCTATTTTGTTCATTTCTAGTAAAAGACAAACCAGACTGAACAACTTGCAACGTATTTGCTCTCTGTACTTATTTTTCCACTTGTAAAAAAACTGTAAAACAAAAGTAGATTTTTCTCAACAGTGTTAGCAAAAGTGCATGCTGCAGAGACTGCTTTGGTTTTGTCAGCTCTTAGCTTTTTTATCCAAAAAAAAAAAAAAAAAAAAAAAAAAAAATTAGCACTGTTAGCTTTTCTCTCAGAGCAAAATCCAAACTATTTAATGAAAGTATTTTCAATATTTTCTGTACCGATAGTATTTCAAACCACTCGGATTTTCCCATGAAAGATCACCTTTTGAAAAAACATCTAAGAAAAATCTCACTCTCTAGATATTTTTCTCTTTAAATTTAATCCTGACCTTGAAATAAACCGAATGAATTCTATGTGGATCAAATGGTTACTAAAATAACCCATTTATAAAGAGGAAGCTACATAGCCATAGAAATACTTATAAATAGATGGTGCATATAGAAATATAAAACCTGATTTTGCAGAAAAAGCCTGATTGTAAGAGATCTGCAGCTGTTCTCAACCTTTAGCATTGCCTGTGCAAGCCAAGAGATTTTTGTCTAATACTGAAGCTAAATTAACTTCATGGCTTTTTTTTTAAATTATTTTTTAATATCCCCTTGGGTAAAGCTGTGACGTACACAGTACCAGGCAAAAAGCCTACCCTCCATTTCATTTTCCCAAAACTGAAATGCTTAAAAAAAAAAAAACAACAACAACATAAATGTATTTTGAAATCCAATTGCTTTGGCCCTAAATCTAGCTTTTCTTGGCAGAGTGCACTTGTTTTTAATCTGAATGCTAATATTTTGCAATGTGGCATCAGATAGAAAATACTAATCTACATTGTGCCAGAGGTCTATAGTATTTCAGTACTAGTCAATCAATAAATGATTAGAGAAGCATTTTTTTGTTTCAAGGGAACATTATTTAAACCATAACATAATGCTGCAAATTATTCTATAGATATGTACCAAAATGTCTAGAGCAGAACAAGCAAATTCATTACAGCTGTCCCAGAGAGAGGGGAAGCAGGGTAGGAGATAAAGTTGCGTGATTTTAGATCAGTCTCAAATATGCGTACGATACATATGTGCAAAGGCTATACCGAAGAAGGACAAATCTCATTAAATTCTCAAGTAAGATTAAGATCTTCATAAATACTTTGAAAAACTTTGAAAATTGGAAGTATTAGCAGATTGGAAGCTTCAATTCCAACTTTTAACCCTACAAGCTACCTTGCTGTAAAGAGGGAAACAACTTAACTCGTTTCAGTATTACATGAAATATATTATTTATAAAGTTTATCAATTTTTTAATCTGTGGAACTAGGCAAAATCCTGGTTGGACTTTAATATATTGGATTATATTTGATTCATGATAACTAAGTAACCTAACACTCACATGTATGAGGCTGCTAAGCTCTATGCAGCCAAAATTCATGGTACAAACTCTGAGAACTAGAAAAATTGCCCCATTTCTACCAGGGAAAAGTACAACTCCTACTAAAACCTTACCAAGCTTTTAGCTTCCTACTAGGCTGTGAAGAAGTAATGAGAAAGCTGAACTTTTCCTCTATTTAAGCAAAATGGTTGTCCACACACTAAGAGAATATTTGTATCTGTTTGAATAGCTAGTTAAAAAAATAATTTTGAAAAACACACTTAAGATCATTTTCTACAAGAAAATCCTTTTCAGAGAGAGATTACTGCCAATTTTTAAGAAGATACAAATTTTAGCAGATGAAAAATATATATATTTGACAGTTTTTCAAGGCAAAAGGTTTTCTCAGGGTCCTTTAGGTTTTTGGATCTGATGGAAAGCCCTGTCTTTTCACAATGACCTGGCTGAACTACTGCCTGAGTGAACGGAGACATCACTACTTGGAGATAGCTTTTTTTTTTAAAAAAAAAAAAAAAACAGTTACACATTTTTTCCTTCTTTCACCAGAATAAGCATGATATCCCCAGTTATGTTTTGTAATAACATAATCAGCTGGGCATTGCCCCACTTACTGGACAAGTGCTCTTCCCGTTAACATACATTTCCACCCCACATTCCCCAGAACTCACCTAGCCCAATCAGGCTCGCTATTCCAAGCCAAAGGCTTCATTTTCTATTAATCCAAGTCTAGTGCTTTTCTATTATTGTTCACCCCAACACCTCTTCCGAGTTGGTAGAGAGTCTCCATGATATGTTTCACGGATCTGCCACGCAGATCATGAAGCCAGACCGTAACAATCTTTTGGGTCAGGTACGGAGACTCCTTTCTGCTGTTCCCAACCCTATCCCTTGCCTTCCCAAAAACAGGAGACCCCACTCACCAAGTCACGCAACGAGGTGGGAAGGGTGGGTGCAGCTGAGGAAAGGCTGAAGATCATACTTGCAAGGGTTACATGACTGTACTGTGTCTACTCATGCAGCACAGGAAAGGCATCAGCTGAAGTCTGTAACAGAAAAAAACACAAAAAGTAGTTATTTTACTGTAATGTATCCTCTTGCCTTTGAAATACTGCGTATATTGGGAACTCAGGCTCTATAAAGAGAAAAGGGCCAAAGGGCTGGATTAAATAGTGGTGTTACAGCACAGGAACACAGACTAGCCCTACCTTCACCTTTCCTTGACATCTGCAACTATAATTATTTAAGAATTCTACTCAGAAGGGTGAGGGGGTGGGTCCCTGTGGCCACGAAGTATTAAACGTTACTACTGGAGCAAAAAACTGAATTCCTCCAGAAGTTGGGGCTGGTTTTCAGCAGGTTCTATGGATAACAGTTGTGCAGGCTTGGGGAATGGTTATTACATATGGATACTCATTTTAACACATGTTAACAGAATACATGTGTTTTCCTATTTCAACTATTACAGTTAAATTTTTTCCATTTCTGTAGTCTTTTCATTTTGCTAAGTAGAGGTTGATTTACAGTAAACTTTGTAATACACAGTTACTATGATAGTGCTAGCTTACTGTATGCGTTTTATATGCAGTTCTACAGAGAAGCAGCTTGTTTATTTCATGTCATTTTACTGTGGATTTTTATTTTAATATAGGATTTGGGTTTAAAAATATTAATCATCTTGTAAGTCTAAGTAGCTGACCAAGGATTATTGAACACAGAAATAACATTATTATCAGTTCAGTGTGGGATCACAACTGAACAGGAAAAATCTCTGGAAGTTTTAAAGGCTCTCTTATACTATAACCACAAATCCACAACCAAATTCATTTTGCTGCGCTCCATCTGTAGAATGTGTACAGGGAAACAGTGCTTTCAGTGGTTCTTTCATTGTGCTGCTTCAGTTTCAGCAGCACAAGGAGTTAGCTTAACTGTCTTTGGATTCCTATCTTATATTGTGATATACACACATATGAGGCAGCCTGGTTCAGTTTTAATTCAATTGCACAGTGAAACCTGCATAATATCTGGGGCCCTACTTCACTCCCTCTGTTCTCTCTGCCTCGTGTTACTGTATCTCATATTTAGTTGGCTCATCAGATGTTTAAACACTCGAGTCTGAAAAACAGTATAAAAATATCTGGACCGGTGACAGGCCAAGGAGCTGCCCAGCTCCCTCTCCCACCATACAGTAAGAGCTGGCATCTTCTTGAGAAGTTCTTCTACTCTTCAGCATATCATAGAGGACCAGGGGAAGATGGCTCGCACCTCTTGTGAGGGGGTTTGCAATGGAGCCAGAATTCCAGCTATTGAAGGAAAGATCAAATTCCAAACCAGGCAAAATTTAAATGGCAAGAGAACAACTTTTAGCTTTTATGCCCGATGTGTTTCTTAGCTTATTGACACAATTCCCAGGGCTGCCCCAAGCAACAGCACCACGGCTGAGGCACAGAAGTTGAGAAACACAGCAGTTCTCGGGGAAACTTTAGCTGGAGAGTTAAGCGGACTAAAAGAATTTCTACATGAAGAGGTGGCACTTTTCTCCCTGACTTGGTTTTGGCACAGTTTTTTATTTCCTGCATTGACAATAAAAGTTGGTATTGGGTACAGCAAATGCTTTATTCTATATCTTTTACTTAATCTTCATTATTTAGTCTGGTAGGATATATAGCATGCAATGTACCATTCATTTCCATTCACAATTACATGCCGTATATGTTAGCACATGCTTAAGTTCTCCATCTATATCTCAGCTAACAATGAAGCCAAAGTCGTTGTGTATAAGGAAAATCAAGGACGTGAAACAGAAACATAGTCAAAACTAAAAATAAGACACAGAAGAGTCGATAAAGAGCCAATATTGCAACAAGGAGCAGAGTGTAAAAGCAATCAAGCAAAATAAAGGTGGAAAATAAAAGAAATGTTGTAACAGCAGTTGAGATAAATTATAATGTTTTTAAGTACAAAGATAGCAGAGGTTATTACAGGAAACAGTATGACTTCTAACGGCATGGGTATGCTGGTGACAGAAGAACGTAAACATGCAGTAGACGCTGCTTCTAGAAAATGACATGAATCATTCTGGGAAGAAAGAATAAAATCTGCAGGAAATCAGGAGCACTGCAAAAACCGAACATCTGAAGACTGACAAAAATGACAACATCAGAAGGCTTCTAAAGAAAAATACTTCACAATCGTGGAGTGATTTAATTTTAAGTGGCAAGACGCAGAAGAAACATTAAGAAATATCTTTGAAAGCAAGAAGACAGGTGACAATTTCTGGCTGATAATATCATCTCCCAATTACCACATGCTGCCATAAATTACTTCTATTTCCTAATAAAGGTTTGGTTTAGTATAAATAAAAGCAATACCACTAATGTAGGAGTTTATACATGTAAAACACTGTACAATCAAGCTAGAGTCAAGTCAAGCTCATGCAAGTCAACCTAGATTTACATTATACTACCAAGATGATATGCAAGTTATCACAGACCAGTCATTGAGTCAGTAACAAAACTAAAAATTCAAGAACTGATAGTTCATTTCCTCCAGTCAGTGAATTTTAGCCTTCTCCATATGGTACCATCAGCTTGCAACAAAGAAACTGTAATAACTTGGTATAAAGGATTGGAAGTAATTGCCATTCTCAGTTGCAATCTCCAAGTTAATATCCTATGCTGTAAAAATGATGAGCATTTTGGACTGATATTCATAACAAGCAACTTAAACTGGCAGGGAATGTGGACAGGCTTGAGCATAGCCCGAAGCCTGTGGGTAGACCTAAGGCTCACCTGTGCCGAGATCTTGCTATAAACCACGTTGCTGGAACAGAGGGAAAGCTAAACTGAAAAATAAGTGCCTTTTTATATACCTTTCGCTTTTGCACTGCATTCTTATGCTCCAGCTGGTTTCTCTTACGACCTACATCCTTAATGACAATTGACAGCTCAGGAATTTCATGATCTTGATTCTCATTTTTATAATGGATTTCTTGAGAAGAAATGTTGTTCTGGGACAATCTGACTTGCCAAAGTATGGCAGACCCAATGTCTGCATCAAGCATTCCCAACATGTGATTCATGTAATGTTATTACCAGTCAAGAGAATACTCTTCCTACTCGCAGGCAAGGCAGCGGGTTACAAACCGCCTTCTGGGTTGAGAAACAGAAGGATGCATTCTTTTGTGACCATCATTTATTCTGTTGCATTAAAAACCTAATTCAGCGTCTATCGCGTTATTTGAATGCAGGGACTTATGAATCACGTATCAAGACACCCCTCCTACACTCTTGCAGCTTCTTTATAACCTGTCGTACAGGCAAAAATAAATGTTTCATCATTGTTATCTTCCTTGGGATACAGACATTAGCTATTTGCACAGATCACTAATAGAATCTAGTTCTTCGTTGTTACACCTGGATATTTCCTGAATCAGCTTTCATCCTGCCTCTACTTATGCTTTCAGAGTCAGGAACCACACCTTGTTACAGCAAACACGCGGCTCCTTGCAGACCTGCTGCCTAAAATAAGGCACAAATGCATCCTTTTTATTGCTCCCATTTTTTGATGTCTCTTCACTGGAGAGACCTAGAGCCACAGCAAATCAGTTCCCCCTTCTCCCAGACACACCCCTACATTGGCTCTACCACAATCCTCATCAGTTTGTTGCCATTAATTACACAAAGCCATGATTAGAAACTGAAGCATTTTGAGGTGCTTAAATATTTATAAAGCTCTAGAGCAGAAGCTACACATGGCATTTGCCTTACATGTAGGCAAGGGAAATATCTGCAGAGAACAGCCTGAGCTCGCTAGTCATCTGAAAAGTAATACATTTTGTTTGTTTGTATTTTCTAAAAAACCTATTGCGTTATGTTAAATACCCGGAGGGCTTAGCATAAAACGTGACTGGAATGAATATAAAGAAAAAACTTTCTGTCTCATTAGATGGCCTGAGTTTCAAAATCTGTTCTAAAAGTGTTGTAAAGTGTGTAGTGTTGTAGATTAATACACTGAATACATTTCCACAGTGCTTGATGTGTTTCATAAAAGGTCCATTTCAGAAGTGTGCTGTATTATAGGTGAACAGTCGCAGTAAATAATCTTGTTACAGAAACCTAAGCAATTTTTACAAGGCGTATTTCTGGCTGACTGAACAATTTATTCTCCAGATGTCACATTGTATTTTTCCAATATAAAATGAAACAGCTTTTTTTTTTCAGATTTTTTTTTTTAAGGCAGACTCTTTTGTTTGGTAAGACTGGACCTTAAAAAGAAAGTACTTCCTTAAAAAGAAAAATCTACAATTAAAAGCTGTTGTTGTATAAAATTTACACTGTATGAAATTACTATATGTAATTTAACATTTCATTTCATTTCGAGGTATAAAAGACCGCATCGAAGTGTGAACATTGCTGAGGAGAGCTGTGTGCATTTCAAAAATAGGAATCATTAGGCTCTCAAACTGATCATCCACACTGATCCTCAGGGCTGCGAGCATCTTGACTAGCTCTATGTATAGCTAAAACTCTGTCACTTCAGACGTTACCCACTAATAAACTCATATGCCATATTATAGGCCCTGGAAGATTACATGATAATGTGATATGATAAGAACTGCCTGTCTAAAAGGCAAGGGCAATTAAAAAACATTTTCACTAGGCAGACATCATCAGTAGCAATAAACAGGGTAATTTTCCAGCATACATTTACTTGGCTTCAGAAAGGAAATACTTTCATGTGAAGCTCTACCCAGGAAAATTCACAGACTATCAATCATAGATTTCATTGGAATATAAAAAGAAAGTGGAAAAATAATCCTATGCACTAGTAAGAATCACACATTTCTATTTTCTTTTCCTGTTTTCCTGATTATACACATAGAAAATTAGTATCACAGGATAAATTGTTTCTTCAAAAATATTCCCCTTTTTACTCCTCATTGTCTTTTAATCATATGGTTCTGTTTCTCCTTCTATCCACAAAGCTGTGTGTCCCCATACACCCACATAAGAGACCCAAAGAGTTGAATCCTAGAAGCATTTGTCTATTAATGTGGCTGCTTAGAGAAAACTGTGTCAGAACCAATAGACATTAGCACTAAAGGGTGGTGGAGTTCCAAAAGCTGCTGCTTTACTTGCTGGATTTTACAGGAAACGGACTCAAGATACACTGCAGACATATCTGGGTCCTCCTACATCCAGGGTCTGCTAGAAGATTCTATCTGACTTGTATCAAATGGTTTTCTGCCCTTCCCACCCCATTCAACGTTTGGTGAACATTTCATTAGTAAAAAGGTGCCAGTAGGCAACAACTCTGAAGAGCAACAAACTGCCCAAAGGCATGTAACAGAGAACACTCAAACAAGCCATGGCTTGAGTTGGTCTCTCTCTGAATAAAATCACAAAATCATAGAATTGTTCAGGCCTGAAGGGACCTCCAAAGGTCATCCATCCCGAACTCCCACAGTGGCAGGGACACCCCCAACTAGCCCAGGTTGCCCAGGGCCTCACCGAGCCTCACCTTGAGTATCTCCAGGGAAGGGGCCTCAACCACCTCCCTGGGCAACCTCCAGTGTTCCACCACCCTCAGAGGAAAGAAGATATTTCTAATATCCAATCTAAATCTGCTCTTCTCCAACTTAAAGCCATTACCTGACGCTGCAGGCCTTTGTAAACACTCTCCTCAGCCTTCCCGTAGCCCCCTTCAGGTACTGGAAGGCTGCGATCAGGTCTCCTCAGAGCCTCTTCTTCTCCAGGCTGCACAACCCCAGCTCCCTCAGTCTGTCCTCGTAGCAGAGGTGCTCCAGCCCCCTGAGCATTTTTGTGGCCCTAGAATCACAGAATCTTCATGGTTGGAAGAGACCTCTGATATCGAG
>VZRU01001951.1:566549-605298 GCA_013398155.1 Pedionomus torquatus
CCCTGAGATCATCGAGTCCAACCATACACACACCAGAGGCAAAAAAACCCCAAAACAGACCACAACAAAAAACACCAAACAAACAAACAAAAAAAAAACAATGCCACAGAACAAATCGCCCAACCCAATAATCTCAGGCACTAAAGTATTCCCTGAAGCGCCACATCTCCGTGTTTCTGAAATACCTGCAGGGATGGTGACTCCACCACAGCCCTGTGCAGGCCGCTCCAGGGCCTGACCACCCGCTCACTCAAGTCATTCCTCCGAATATCTAATCTGACCCTCCCCTGCCACAACTTCAGACCATTCCCTCTGCTCCTGTCGTTATTCCCTTGGGAGAAGAGCCCAACACCCACCTCTACACCCTCCTGTGGGGGAGCTGCAGAGGGCAAGGAGGTCTCCCCTCGGCCTCCTCCAAACTCCACACCCCCAGCTCCCTCAGCCTCTCCTCCCAGGACTTGTTCTCCAGCCCCCTCCCCAGCTCGGTGGCTCTGCTCAGGACACGCTCCAGCCCCTCAGTGCCCTTCCTGCAGTGAGGGGCCCAGAACTGAGCCCAGCGCTGAGGGGAGGCCTCAGCAGGCCCCCCGCAGGCCCCAGCGCTCCTGCTGGCCACGCTGCTCCCGACACGGGCCAGGATGCTGGTGGCCTTCTTGGCCGCCTGGGCACACGGCTGGCTCACCTGCAGCGGGATGGACACCAGCACCCCAGGGCCTTGGCTTCCAGGCGGCTCTCCAGCCACCATTCCCCAAACTTGCTTGGGGTTGTTGTGACCGAAACGCAGGACCCGGACCTCGGCCCTATTGGGCCTCATCCATGGCCTTGGCCCATTGGTCCAGGTCCCTCTGCAGAGCTTTCCCACCCTCAGGCTCCCACCCAGTTTGGTGTCACCTGCAAACTTACTGAGGGTGCCCTCGATCCCCACCGCTCGTGACCAGCTGCCAACTGGATTTCACCCCATTAACCACCACCCCTGGGCACGGCCACCCCACCAGTTTCCTACCCAGTGGAGAGTACACTCGTCTATGCCACAATTTACCAGCTTCTCCAGGAGAATGCTGGGGGGGACAGTGTCAAAGGCCTTACCCAAGGCCAGGCAGACCACACCCACAGCCTCCCCGCATGGAGAAGGCAGGTTGCATGGTCACAAAAAGAGATCAAGCTGGTTAAGCAGGACCTCCTGTTTTATTTTGGTCTAATGTCCTTTCCACAGGTGTCTGAATGAGTCATTAACAAGCCTTTCCATGCAAAGACAGATACAGTACCTATAACTAACATAAGTACAGCCAGGGGTGAATGAATTCTGGGTACAACAAGCCTTTTAAATCCAAATTTGCCCTATGGTACACTCCCATGGCTGGTTTCCTTGGCTCATACACCTGTTTGAAGCAAGCAGTGATCTTTGTTCTCCCATGCCAAATTTTCACATATCCTTTATACATACCCATCGCCTCAGTGTGCTACAAAACTTTCAGGAACTTATATTAAAACTAATTTTAATTGAAGATTCTTCAAGATTTTTTTTTACATGAAAACAGACGGCAACTTGAATTTTTAGAGATACTTGCGTGTGTATTTACCATTCAGTTCCTTAAATTCCATTAAAAATCAGGTCTTCCATGAAAAAATGCAGGTCTATTACCCAAATCCAGTTCCATCAAAAATTTAGGATCTTGATTATTTAGTGAGTGATCCATTTGATCTAAGACCTCACTCCCTATTCCATATTCAGGAATTAGCTATATATACTCTATACACTATAAATACTCACAGCTTTATTTTAGAGGGTGAATTTTAGAGGGTGCAGAGGCAATGGATATCCAGCTTTTAAGGGGCTTTATATGTGGCAACAGCTTTTAGTTGTGACTGTGAACAAAGATTTAACTTCTAAATAATAACTGCATGGATACTAAAGGTTCACAAGACCTTGATTCTGCGTTCTTATCTGACAGCACTTAGGCAATATCTGGAATTGCAGCCCGATTGATTTAAAGGTGGGAAGAACCAAGTTGCAAAATAATTGGAAAGTAGTGAAACCTGCTTATCAAGAAAATTCATTTGTGTCCCTATAGGTTTTTCTGGTTTTGTATCCAGTGATACATTAAGACACAATTAAGCTTATTTCAGGAAAGATTTTTCTGTCGAGTCTCTATATTTGGGCTCTTGGTGACTTAATGGAGTTAAGGTAAAAAAAACAAAACAACAACGTACCTTGCACTTTGAGTGGGAGGTAGGACATTTGGGCTAGCTTTTTGCTTTAGAGAGTTCACAGCACAGTTTGGACCAGCTATGCCAGAGACAATGCAGTCTTCTCCAACTGCCTACTTTAATCCTGACTGCAGAAAGTTCATCTGTTAAAGAAACACAACCCTGAAGACTTCACCTCCATTCCTACAATTCAGCTGAAAGGTGACAAAGGTATTACAAACCAAGGCAAGATGTTTATATTCCAGGACAGAGTGGCATTTGGCTAATGAGTGATGACAGAAAATGTTTCTTGAGCTGCTCTTGCAGGAGTTTAGCATCAGCAAAGAACCTAAGACCAAACTATGGACTGAGCTAATTAGCTCTCATGCAAAGAGCATGAGCTCTTCCAGCCACTCTTTTCTGCTAAGGATCATTTTCAGACCACTTCAGATAGTGCAAATCAGGATTTGGTATCATGTAGGTACTGAAAAGGACCGAACGCAGGATTGATTTTTGAAGACCCCACAGTTAAGGAGCTTAGGGGAAGATGGGACAAGCTGCATCAAAGTTTGCAAGAAAGTATGTTCCCCACAGTTTGAGGCCTTGGGTCAGACATGACAGGATCCTCCACGCGTGGTTTCAGTTTCACCAGGTGCAACCTAGAACATCTTCATGCCAGACATAGGATATTTGCTTCATAACTGAAGCAGATTGCCTAGCTTCTCTCTGAGATGATTCAAAACTAGATTTTAAACTGGGTTGCAGTCCATTTGTAATGCAGTTTCAGTGTAGTCTCTGGAGAAGGAATTCTTTGTTTAGTCTCACTCTCATAATGTGTGTTTGTTTCCCCACTGTCACTTGAATTTCTACCCCTGCTTCTCAGCTGGAAACAGAGATCAGAAAAAAGAGAGAGAACCTATGCAGTAAGAAGAGGATAGTCATTTGAGAGCCAGGGTGTTGATGCAGTAGCTACAGCCAGCTAGTGTATGCAAAGGCCACGTACAACGATGATGGTTCACTAACTCCTCAGCTTCTCATTCACTTCCAGAGTCCTTCAGCCAGACTTTGAAATTCCACTCAAGTCCATTATTTTTGGGGGGCTGAATTGGGATAATTAATCTGGACTCTCTTCTTACTTGAGAGCTGGAAGATCTCTGCTAGTCTTATTAAAGTGATAACCTGTCAAACACATGAATGTGCTCTGTTGTGCTCACTTTCGACAGCCAGTCCCCTTTGGCCTTACAGTGGGGGCTGCATCAGAGTTTCACCTTGAAAGTCCCAGGGAGAAGAATAAGGAAATGAGTTTGTGGCTTTTCTATACATGACCCGTTATTCATATACAGATACCGGTATGTACCATGAAGAATCCTTCCATTGCAAGCAAGCTATGAATGACTACAAAGTAGCTATTTGGACTTTCGCTTTTTACGTAAACTCAGGTGGATTTGAATGAGTTTTTCCTCAATTAAGGCAGGCTCAATGCACAATTAGATAAAAATCAAGCAATACCTAGAGGATCTTTCCAGGTTTCGTCTCCAGTACAAACATCAGCAGCGGCTGCGTGGCTTTGTACTCCCTGCTGCTGGTTCATCCCATAGCTATTTGATCTCGGATACAGTTACTTCAGGTGGAATTCTTCTTTTCCACAGGGATACTCCCCCTATATGAAGAACAGCACAGCTGAAGGACTCCTTTGGCAGAAGAAGGGGAACTATCTAGCATGCTACTTGGAAGGAAGACCTGGACCCTGCGAGTCCTGAAATGTGGCAGAGCCTTGGAAGTCATGAAAGGTTCCAGAAACACAGGAGATACACCGTAATAGAGTGGACAACGTAACAACACTCCCAAAGCACAAGCCAACTAAATTAAGCATTCTTATCCTTAAAGTAAGCTCTCAGGGTTGTCTTTGCATGACTTTCCTTCTTTCATGCTTTTGGAAGGTGTGAAAAAGAAGACAGAAGGGCAAAGGTATACCTGCAAAGTACACTACTCACTGGAGGCCAAACCAAGCAGCATCATACAGCTGAGGGACCCGGGAGCCAATGTCATGATCTTCCTTTAAAAAGCTTTTCCCTCTGATTCTGGGTTTTCAAGCATGAAAATCAACTCGAGGCACCCACACTGCTGTTTCAGAAGCCCAAGAAACTGGCTGGACCATAAGGAACATACTCCATTACCATGTCCCACTGGGGAAAAAAACGGGCCAATGTGAGGAAGATGATGCCAGTAAGAGACTGGGAGTGTGACATCAGGTAAACACAGCTTTTTAAACCTTGAAAGCAAGTAATTCTTCTGCCCTTAAAAGTAGTTAATGAGCAATTACTGAAGCACAAATTAAGATATTGTAACCCAAGGTGTAACAACAAATGTATCGAAACATTATTAATTACTATCTCTAAGTATCCTAAAGGTACTGGTGAGCTTATAAAATAATAGAAAACTTCACATTGAGGCAAATCAGAAGGGAAGTCTTTCACAAAAATACCTTTAATTGGCCATCACCTCCCATGCTCCTGCTTTCTCCAACTAAGGACACTTGTTTCCCTGTTAACTCTGCCTCCCACACAGTCCAGTCTTTCTTTTCCCTCGTCCTACAATAAGGCAATAACGCTGTGCTCATCAGCTATCCTATTACCATAGAAATGATAGCAACGTCACAAATTCAGCAGTCTGATTCCTCGACAGGGTTGATTAGGAACAGATGATGAGCTGGAGAAGAGCTGAACCCTTGATTAAACACAAATAGCTCTCAAAATGAACAAATATAGGAAGAAAATATATTTAAAATCGTGTAAAGAATGACTGTCTTCATATTCTAGATGAGAAAGGTTTTTTCATTTCAGGGATTTTTAGAATTGTTTGAATTTGTTTGCAAAGTTCCCTAATTTATTTTTAAATCCCACATATACAACTAATTAGTAATCATAGGTGCCTCAGAATTCAGTGAATAAAACCAGAGTAGGTACAGCCTGTAAAACACTGGTTAGAACTTGCCATTTCTTTGACAGTAAATGTATTTAGTATAAATGCAGTACAGCTAAGTACACACACCCATACAAATACAGGCACAACATACACTTCTATTATTTTCAGCTAGATCTACTCAAATTCAAAATACATGTAACTGAGGGACCTTTCTGTAAATTCTGACCACTCCATTAACAAGACCACCTTCCACGAGGTGCTCTGCACCTTGCACAAGTCCCAGGAAAGCACTTTTCCCTATTCCCAGTGAAGACCTTGGCTTAGTAGGACACAGTCCTCTCCCCCTGCTCCAACACCTTAATGAACAAATCAAAGCTAGATACTTTATTGTCTTCCAAATCCAGCCCCGTATTGAGCCTGCAGCCACTAAAGATGGCAAAGGACTATTTGTATCATTCAAACCGTTCATCCCAAAGGAAGAAATACCTTCCATGGAAATAGAGAAGCCTTTCAATAACAGTTTGCATTCGAGAGACTGTTTTTTCATTTTAAATTCTCACACTAAGCCCAAGTGTTAAATCCTCGATTCATACTTTACTGGAGACTTGACAACTCCGACTTCAACCAGAGTTTATTTTACCAGTACAAGTGTGCAGCAGGGTGTGCATACCCATTCCAGGCCATCCCCCTTCTCAGGCCCGCTGCAGCGTTTCTTCTACTTCAGACTATTTAGTCAATGCCATTAATCAAAATCCTATAGCAGAAAATGCATGCATAAGTCCTACACATTTATTGCCATGGCAACAATTCAGGCTCTTGTTCATATGTCAAGCTACATCAGTGGAGATAAATTCTATTGTTTTCACACTGACAGTTCTCTCTGTGTTGGACTTAATCCATGGAAAAATATAGCTTTGCCTCTTATTAAAATAAAACACAGACCACCCAACTCTCCAAATTCTCACTCTTCACAAAGTGTAACTGCACAATCTGAACAGTCATAAAATTACAGTTTGATATTTAGGTTTATGATAGTAATTAAAGTGTAAAAAAAAAAAAGTAAATAAAACCGTTCCATTCCTCATGATATTGTTTTAACCTGCAGGATTGGTCAGGAATTTAATTCTTAATGAAAAGATGAGCTCATGGCTGTGAAGCTAAACATCTACAATACCACAGCACCGTGTTCTTGAATTACATTGCCGTATTTTACAATAAATGCCTTTAAGCTTTAAGTGAAGTTGATGTAGTTCATTTTCTAACCTAACTGTAGATACTGCATTTTTCATAACAGAAAAATTAATGCATAATATCCAGAGGAAGATTTTATATTTCATTTAGCTCATGACAAAATACACTCTCATGTGGGTGATTCACAAGTGTGAAAGAAAGATAAGCATCATTTTTTGTGCATAAGCCTCTCCAGATTTACTTGTATGTGCTGTATTATGAATAAGCCTTAACGCCTGACATAATTTTACATGATTTTACTGTGTACTAGACCACAGTTTTGATTCCTATTATTTCCACAGACACATCAGCTTTCTCATTATCACAGCCTAATGAGAAAACAGTCTCTCGTTAATAAAATACCTTCTAATGCTTCATACTCTCATTATTTCCCATGGAGGGAGCATCACGCTTCCCGGAAAGGCAGAAGCCTCATATCGCCGCTAAAGACACGTCCTTTTCAATCTGACCCTTTTTTCCACCCCCCCTCTCCTTTCCTCATGCAGATTTAAGTCCCTGCTTTTACAGCATGCTTCATATTGACAAAGCCTATTACCATGATATACTACACTGGAGTTCATTTCAACTAATATCCACCGCTACATCTGTTACTGTCAGTACCCAATCTCAGCTCCCGTGTCACCGAAGATGAAGACAACCATTATATTTACTTATTGTCACGCCATGTTATGCCAGTATCAGAAACCGCTTCCCATACACAACGCTGTCTGACTTGCATCAAATAGATACAGATAGAGATTTTATTATTTTTTTTTTTAAATAGGGGGCTTTGTGCAATTTGTAAATATCCTGCGAACTTCATTCATATTAATGAAGCAGCGTTTGCACTTTGCTGGCATTTTTATGCAAATGGCTGTAACTCTTTGTGTGCCGTGGCTCTGCCTGTGTCACAGGCCGCAGCCGAAGCAGGACTGCTCCGTCCTCAGAGGAGCAGCACACACCGGGCACCGAAAACAGAGAACCGGGGCTTCCGAGGAGGCTGAGCCCAGACAATGTCAAATAACCCACCCAATAATTTGGATTTGGATCCTGGTACGTTCTTAAGGAGAACCACTGAGAAAATATCTTTTGGGGTCTGTGCAACCGAGAGCAAGATCTCTCTTCTGAACTCCAACAAGTAATGTTTTACACTTCTTTTTTTGGCTCCAATTAAAAGCATCATGTTTCTCGCTGCTTCTAAAACCAGACATTCACAAGTTTCAATAAAGATATTTGTAAATAGGAATATATGAAGCAGAACAAAAGCAGCTTTTTTCCATACACATGAATCGCACATCAAAATAAAATTTTAGTTCCCAGTTTAGCACTGCCCTCTGGTGATACATATCTTGGATATGTACGTGACCTGTTTCAGCCCAGGGTATCAGGCTCAGATCCGGACAAGGACTACAATTAAATATAAACATTTAAATCTAAGGCAGTGATTCTATCAAGCTTTGTTTAACCCCTTTGGCTCTTAACATCTCAAGGATATCGTATTTCCGTCCGCTGAGTTCCCCAGCCTGAAGCTTGCCTGGTGCACAGGCAGAATTACTGCCATCTCAGTGGCTTGGGCATGGTTCTGCTCTGGCAGATTCATCCCCTTGTCTCCTTCAGGAGCCCCTACCACAGAAATGGGTTCTCGGTTTCCTAAGACGCCTCTGCGGGAGCACTGCCAGCCTCAGCCATGCATTATCTTTGAGAGACTTAGGCATCTACTACCAAACAAGTGTTTTAAGCCATAAATTTGACTCTAGGTGATTGTATCTGAGTTGCAGGGAGTCATCTTAATCCCAGAAGGCTGAAATTTATGAACCCTCCTTTCAGCAGATGGTCTCCTGCAATGTTTACTGGCTGCTTGTATATCTCATTAGGAGGCACCAAATAACCAGACTATTATTGTTTCTCAACTTTTTCGAAATCCACTGAGCATTAAACTTTTTGAAAAAGAATTCTTGGACCACAGCGGTGTTTACTTACAATTGCATAAGACTAGGTTAGTTTTCAATAGTCATTTCTTACTACTAAGGATCTAACTCTCCAACCTTAGCCCACTGAAAAACTTTAGTACATTGTGCCGGTCACTAGACTAATACACAACACTCCAGCCACAAATGGATATGGTGTGGATCTGGACTGCAAGATCCTATGGAAAAGGGTCAGCCACATTTGTTAGCTGCATTAAAATCCTTTTCAAGGCTCATTTAGGGAAGCTATCAGGTACTGGGTTCCTTTGAAAAATCTGGCCTTTCTCATGGGTGGCTCCTGCTATCTTTGGAGACACACTAAGAAATGATACAAGGTGATATTCTGAATATAATATTGTTTCAAGAACTGAAAAATTTAAGATTTTAAATGGGATATTATTTTCAATATAGGAAGATTCTATAACGTTTTGTGGGGTTTTTTTAAACACTCCAACTAAAACAATTTGTGCATCCCAAGTCAGGGTCAGAGTTGTAGCTAAATGGAGAATGCCACAGATATATGAACCTGATTTGTCTCCTTAAATGATAATCAAAACAAAAAGAATGAACTTTCCTGCCAAGTTCATTGCACAATACTTCACAGTATTAATCAGAGTTATGTCACAGGATTATTGCTTTGCTTAATAATGTGTTTAATGTAAATTTAATGTAAAAGATCCATGATACAGGCAGTCAAAGCTCTATTAAAATCCTTCTGCAAAGTTCAGCCACTGCTTTAGTAGCTCTAGGCTAATAGCCTAATGTTAATTTGGATTCTAATCTATTATTTTGCATGATATTTAATGTGTTTTTGTAATTAGATTTTTTTTTTTCAGACAAAGCAAGAAAAAACCCTATGGGTCAGAGTGCGCGACTGTCATTAACTACAGTGCATTACTGGGACATGTATAATCATAACACAACTTCTGCAATGAAATAATGTAGATTATACTCCAGTCAACAACCTGTGTCTCATTCTGTAAATGGAAAAAAATAGATGACAATCAAGTGATAAATACCTGCAGCTGTTCACACATACTGTTCCAATTTAAAAGGTTCCTACCCTCTCAGCTGGTACAGAATATCAATTCACATATTCATCCCCAACTCTGGTTCAGTCATAAATGAGCCTAATGTTTCTCTGATAAACTCACTTTACTCCAAATGAGAGTTTGAGAACAATTACATGATTAACTGTTCTGAAAGAAGCCATGATATAGTAACCTCAAGGAACAGGGCAAAAATATACCCAGGCCAGGCAAACAGAGCACGCCTCAGAAGTTACAGACAAAAAGAAGGGCCATAATAATAGACAGATGCATCTCCTTTCCTCAACTTTCTTCTGAATTCCCAACAGAATTACATCAATCTTAGAACAGTGATCTAGAATAAGAAAATATTCTTTACTTTCTCAAACCCTCTTAAGCTTTAGTTTTTCAGTGTGATAAATCACTCTAAAGTGGAAAGAAAAGAAAGTGTACGCTTTAAAAACCATCCTTCAGTTCAGATGGAGACTTGGTATCCTTAGATAAAAGTGAAAATCAACTTAGAAATGCATTATTTCACTCTTGTTTAATTAAATGGAGAATATGTACACATTGCTTAATTTTATCTTGCTTATTTAGCTACATGGCCAAATCTTGCTCTTGCCAGTAAGTTTTAACTAATTTTCTCTCTTCAGTGGATTATCCTACCAAAAATACTTAAGAATTCTTTCAAGTTAGGTGCCCTGAGATAAATCACAGTCTACTCTGATATAGCTTGACAATTTATAGAGCTAACAGTACATAAAATAAAAAGGTTCACCTTGAGGGAGTTCCAAAAGTGTCTTCTCCTCTAGAAATCAAAACCACACAACAACAGAAAAACAAAAAAACCCAAACTAAACCACAACACTCCACCACAAGAAAGTTTCAGGCTTGTGGTTCTAAAAGCTGTTTTCTTTTCATCCAGGATACAACCATACTGTAATATTGAAGTCACTGATTCTGTTGGAGAACGTGAAGAGAACTTTTGAGAGGAAAGTCTGGTTAAATGTTTTATGAATGAAATATGTCAGAAACCCAAACAACAGTAGACACCAGGAGTAACGCTTTAGCATTCTTCATTTTCAAGTACTGAATATTCAGACTGGGTTTAGGGTGCTCTATTTTCACACTCCTTGCTTTGCGCTCTGTATGGTTTTTTGCCTTGAGGAAGAACGTAGCTTTATCTGAACAACATATAACACCATTATGCCAGCAGTCTGAGCATATCTAGGAAAAGAACAATACCGTCACTATCACTCAGTAACAAAAACATACCCTGATGGTACAGAATTGTGTGTTACAGAATTGATGTGTAGAATATCATAAACATATACTACCCACTGATGATATATTTGAGAAAGGTTTTCTCTATCCACAGCTGTTGATAAGAAGCCCATATCATTCTCCAACTCATTTCTCAAATAATTCTCCCCATGCTAGTGGCAGTGGAATAGATACGGGACATTTAATTACTTCCCCTAAATTAGCCCTACTGACAATGAAAATACAGGGCCTGGCTACAGGAGATACAGCTGCAGTAGGTTTTTTTTCCAACAGGCCATTTTTCCCATACCTAAATATCTAGGAACCAGATCTTCTGCCTAAACACAGAGGTTAGGTGTCCTTTCATTCACCTGTCTTTTTTTGCAAAACATCACAGAAATATTAAACTATATTTATGCCATATTATATTTTCATTGACATTAAAAATTATACAATGTGACCAAAACTCAAATAGAAATTAGTGTCTTAGTATTAAGGCCTACCCTATTCACAAATTGGTTTAACTTCGTTTACCGCTGATGAAAGACACTGATACTTTTCCCTTCCTACAAAAATTCATTTGCATCTGTCAAGTGCTGAGATATTTAAGTCAAAAAAAAAAAAAAGAAAAAAAAAAAGACTTGCATTTTTTTCTCAGTAAAAAGCAAGTAAAGCCAACAGAGAGATAACGCATCTCAATATAATTTCCACAGACTCCTAAGTTCTCTGCACACAATAAAACCCAAACAAATGGGGGCTCTGTGCCAGGAGATTTACCAAAAGATAGGAAAAGAACCAATCCAAATCCACAGGATTTATAATGTTACTCCAAACTGAAGCAGAATCCCAGCCCCGTTGAAAGTTTGCAGCCAGATCGCCGCTGAAGAGACATTACTGACACAACAAAATCACCCTAATGCGAGATTTGGAAAGCTAAGCATTCCACTAGTCACTCCAATAACAAAAGTGGTAATATTTTATCATATGTCCTGTTGTCTGACGGCCACGCTGTCTTTCAGCTGACAATGGCTGGAAGAAGTTGGCAAGAGGAAAAAGCCACACTGTCTCGTTATGGAAATGTCAGAAGTAATCAGTTAGGTCAGAAAGCCTCCAAAAGTACCTTTGGGATGGAACATGAATCTTGGATACCTTGTCTTCGGTGCTTCTAAATTTTGCAGTCGTTGACCCACCCAGGTTTGTCTCTCTCCAGATTCTCTTCTGGAGCTGCAGGAACAGATTCCCCCTGTTCGGTGTTCCATGGAACTGCAGCGCTTCTGTTGCACTGGGAATCGCCTGAAGGACCACTAACCACTATTTCACCCATCAGCAATACGTTGAGTTCTCCTTTTAAGAGAGCCTGTAGGTTTTCTAATGTTATCATTTAGAATTAAAATTGCACAATGTAAGTGTTTCATGCCGTACCTTTTTAACCGTGTAACGAATCTGGTGGAAGAAACAACACCCAGAAAATGATCTTTCAGATAAATACTTATATAAAATCTAAACCTGAACAACACCCAAAGGCTGGGAGGGGGAAAAAGTATTCCAGAGCTAACTTCAGTTTTTCATAAAACACAGTTAGCATGGATATAACGTAACTAAGTCAAGCAAGATATGACTGATTTATTATATTGGAACCCATTAGAAGTGTTCCATTGCAGTTCTAAAACCATATAGTCATTAAATATCTTTGAAAACACACATTCTCTACCATCATTATAAGATATTCTTGACAGCACATCATTTTTAATGGTGCCATTATAAACAGGATTCATAATGGCTCTGTTTAGTATGTACCAGAATTGGAAGTCAGTAATATAGAGACCTGTATTCCACAGAACCAGACAGCAGAGCACGGAAAAGGAGTGCACAATTAATAGATGAATAATTATTTTGTGTAAAATGAAACACATTTTAAATAGCGTGTCAAATAGGCATTAAGACGGAAAAATGAAACAGTGAAATAGATTTGATGTACATTACTTACGAGTACAACATGAACTACGGGTGCTGATATATGATCTAAATTGGAGAGGAAAGAACCAGCCCAAGGCTAATTGAAGTGATAATGCCGGTTTCTGATTGCAGTGAAGTGTTACATACTGCAGATCCAGGACATGGGCCTTAAAACACGGCTTCAACTGAACCCTTGCTTTTGTTTGTTTCTAATAACGAGACATTTGAAGAACAATTCTTCATGAGTTTTGTCCCTCAAACTGCATTGGGGTAATCAGCCTTCAGCCGGCATTAGACAACTTTACTGTAAGGAAATCATGAAACCTAAATTATCTCAGCAACACCCAAGTTTACCTTTAGGTAAGTTAGTGCAATTTAGAGAATTAGGCACTTGAAATGAAGAGCAGGTCCTAAATTATGTACACAATAGGTAAGACAGATTTTATATGAGGGGAAAAAAGGAAACAAGAATTTTCCTACTGCAGCACAACCCCTGGCTCACGGTGGTATCAAGAGAAGAGGTCTCCTGACACACCACAGAAAGTAACGGGACTGTAGCAACGCTCACCAGCACGACCTGGAGCAAGGTACTCACTCCAGACACCTCCACCCTACGAGCCCCGGCAGGACAGGGAAAAGGATTAACAGCTGAAAACAAGATCCTGCAATTCAGGTCTCTAACTGACCTCTATTGCAACACAGACACATTTACAGAAAGCCAGAGAGTATTTGTAATTATGCCTTGCAAAGACAAACTGACATCCAAGAAGATCCTAACAGGTCATCTGACTAGTCAGAACTAAACAAGAAATAAAAACAGCCTGTAAAGGTCCATTATTCCTTCAATATACATTCTTGGCTGTGAAGTCTCTGGGTAAAATCTGCCCTAAACTCCAGTTTGCGTAAGGCCTTGTACAGCCCGACCTGTCTCCACCTGGCAGCACAACTTCACAGGAAAACACCCTCCCAAGATAGAAAGGGCCCAATTGTTTGTACCAATGCTTAAAAAGAAAAGATTAAAAAACCTCAACATTTTCTGCCTTTTCTGGACTGGAACCGATTTACACTTCAGTGCAACTTACAGCAACACCTTTACTGCCCTCAACTAAAAATAAATTCATTTACTGCTGCAGCCGTAGCACATACACACGTGTTTGTGTATGAGTAACCACATGTGTACACATACGCAGACTCTTACCACAGAATCTCTAGTGCTTGGGAAGAGGCATAAGTAAAATTTTTAAACCATGTCTCCAACAGTTCCATTTCTTTCACGATGTCCTTTGTGGCAGCGCTGCCCAAGGAGGTGCCTACATAAGTCAATAAACCATTCGAGCCGAGAACATTTCTGACGTACCTGTGCATTCGTGAGGAGGTGGCTTATAGCCATAATGAGATAATCAATCGAATGGTACATTTATCTACAGGTATTCACGACTGCGTGTATTTGTATGGTTTTCTGTGATCTGTTCTTACACCATCCAATAGGGACACATAGAGCACACTTCCAGAGCCTCACCTGAACAGGTACTCGCATTACGTTTCTCTGATTTTCCTAAAATAGAGAAGATGCCTGAAAGTTTAAATTAATTGCAATATGTCAGAACATTTACTTTTTGGCATACGAGCACCATGTGTCCATGAAGACTGAGGTTTTTTGCTTTTTCTACTACCAGAAAATTACCTTTCTATGTAATTAGGAATATTTCTTCCCACACACATCCCTTCTATGCTAATTATGGAAGGGACAACATACAGGAAAACATGTCACACGTGAGACTAACAATGTCGGTAATCAATGTGTGAATGTCCTTTTCTGTCAGCAGTTTTCACCAAACTATAGGCAGGCACAGCTCCGTAAGTTCTGCTTGCAATCTTGGCCTTGTTCCCCAAACTTTGTCTCCCCTCTGCTACACCAACAATAAGCATAAATTTGCATATGTGAGGATCTCTTGCATTCTCACAGATGTTCTTACTTTACAATATAACTTTCTTTAGAACATTATCAAATGTCCTCTACAAATGAAAAAACACTTTTCTATCTGTAACACAAAAAGGATTAAAAAGTATTTTTAATTTTCTAGACTTAATGCAAAAATGCCTGTACAATGTGAAATATCATTTACTTTAGTAGTCTTAATCCATCAGTACCACCAGAACTTCAGAGCTAACATAGCCGAAAGGTAAGAGCCAGTACATACTCTACCACAGCTGGTATCTATCACAGGAGAGAGGGAGAGATGAGGCATGAACATTTTGACAGCCACATCTTAAAAACACCGGGTAAAATGGGAATTTTACTATCCAGGGCTGTTGTGAGGAAACATTGAATCCTGTGCATAAAGACCTCCATGCTACAGAAATAATTTCTCCAGAAAAGCCAGTCGGAATTATATTTTGTAAGAAGTATATCAGTATAACTTTTTTTGGTCAGAATTAGTGTTTGTTAGAACCAAAAAAATGAGGTATAGCAAACATATTCATCTGATTGAAAACTGCATCATAACATATACAAACAACACAGCGTGAATTTGGATATCCTGGGATTTTTGAATGCTTGACTTTTTTAACCTTAAAAGCTCTCTTCTGGTACATACCTTCATTGCACGTGTAGTATATAATAGAATGACCTTCATCCATAGCGTCCTGGTAGCAGAACAGAAGCAGAAATCTATCTACTATANAGCTTCTTGGCATTGTATGTTTTTTTTTTTATCTGTACATAATGTACAAATTTACAGTCTGAATACACTCACTGATCTGACTCGTTGAATAAAACATGCTGGGTTTTGCTGCATATTAAAGAAGATGGGGAATCTCATACCCAACAGCCAAGCCTTTCGTGGAGGGTGTCATGAAAAATATTTCTTGGAATAACAGATATCGCTGACTTCAATTCAGAATCCTTTGCCGAACTATCAGACATAGGTGACCACAAGCCATTTGCTTTTTGGAGATCAAAATAGGTATTCTCTTAGAAATTTCAGCTGCTGTTCTTTATCAGGTAGCCCAGTACTTTGAGAAATTGCATCACCATTTACTTGAGCAAAAGTCCTTTTACAAAATTTTTCACAAGACCAGCCTGAGAGATACTTTAACCATTTGGAATGGAAGAAGACAAGGATTTATATAAAATGCACATATATCCACAAATCTAGTGTGTTTCCTCCACCCTGGAATTTTCAGGTTCATGTGACAATTCACAGTAAGTGGGCTTGACCCTGGTCCTTAGTGCAGCCAAGCATCACCTACGAGCTACAGCGTGCACAGACACACCTTTACCTGCTATAAACTACTTTTAGCTACAACTTCCTTTATGGGATTCAAAAATTAAAGCCTTTTTTAATATAACTCACCTCCTCATCAGCTAGCGACTATTCTTAGTTGTGTTTATATTTAATGAAAACATCTAAAAAAATAGTTCTTCTCTATTATTTTCTCTTTTTAGGCTCTTTCTTCTCCTTCCCTCCTCTACTACATCACAACGCTGTTTTGTCTAGGGATACTGAACAGGGGATTGAAATGTGGCAACAAAATAAAGGTTATGGACTGTGAGTCAGCAAGAACAAAAGAAGCAAATACATCATGTAAGAGCTAATAATATTTAGATAGGGAGCCCAGAATTTAGCATTTTCATTATATTTTTCAGTTAGCATGAAAGTTTAATCTTCCACTAATCATTTAAAATGTAAAATAAACAGGACTCTCAGCATATCACAGTCTATACCCAGGTCCCCAGGAGAGTGAAAACCACAAAAGAAACCTAACAATACGATGCTATATATTCTGAGATATTGCCATTCAATCTGATTTGCCACATGCCCATACATTTTAATGCTGACTTCATTATGAAATCTCTTCTTGATTAATCATTGGTGAACAATGACTAAATTGCACTCCAGCATCAGCTTGAACCGGGGCATTGTTAGCAGCGACACTCATTTGAAAAGGGTACCAGATGGGCTGAGGAAAGGTCAGTATGGTACCACCACAGTGACAATGGACAAAGCTCATAAACTGGTGGCAGAACTAGTTGAACTGAGACTATAGTAGCTTTACAGACCAAGCCACGAGACTATTTATTTTTGCTTAAATCATCCTAAAGAAATAGATTATAAAAATATTTTATAACATTCACCGCCTTGATACTGTCAACAAAAAGGATAAAAGGCACAGAAAGCTACTCAAACTTCTGAACTATAAATAAGAATGGACAGACCTCGATACGGACTTCATAGAACCATGAAATGGTTAGAGTTGGAAGGGACCTTCAAGATCATGGAGTTCCAGCCCCCCTGCCCTGGGCAGGGACACCTCCCACCACACCAGGTTGCTCCAAGCCCCATCCAGCCTGGCCTTAAACCCCTCCAGGGATGGGGCAGCCACAGCTTCTCTGGGCAACCTCTTCCAGTGCCTCAGCACCCTCACAGCAAAGAAGTTTTTCCTAAGATCCAATCTAAATCTTCCTTCTTCCAATTTAAAACCATTACCCCTTTTCCTATCACTCCACTCCCTGACAAAGAGTCCCTCTGCAGCTCTCTTCAGATACGGGAAGGAAGACTTCTGTACATTAAGAACAACTAGCACATCTAATTGTGTCTTCTCTGTCTGTACAGTTTTCCATGGTATTTGCACAGCTGCTTAACATCCAAACCAGTCTCCATCTGAAAGGTTCTTGGGTCTTGTAATACTCAAGACCATAACAGCCCTCATGCATCGCAGTTCTTTCTTCCAGCATGGGTTAGCTAATTGCTCTTACCATGATGACTTGCTTTTACCATCTGAAACAGATATTTCTTTTTAATCATCACCTACATAACCCTGTGTAACAAAAGGTGTACTCTTGTTTTCCCCCTTTAAAAACCAGCAACCTATCTCTAAACACAGACACTAACCAACAGATACTTCCAGAATAAAGAATCCTGCTGAGGTGCTGGAGGACAAAGTTGTCCTAAAAACCTTTCACAACTGTTGTTTCAACATTGGAGGTGCCACAGAGCATCCCCAATCCACCTAAAACGTTGACAGACCTCCCCTTTGTTCTAACCTAACTTCATCTCAGGTTGGTTTGAGTCCTGAGTTTGGTTGCAGTCCTCTGGGAGAGCTCTCCCAAGGCCTTTGAGAGTTTTCATCTGCTCAGGGCACCCAGTGAGCACCCGCTCTGCCTCTCCCTGTGCAGTGCTACCCCAACCCACTCAGACACCCAGCTCACCAGGGAAACGGAAGGTCTCCACAAATTACACCGAAGCCCACACAAAGCCTCCTCAAGCCTCCTTTGACCGCCCAGCAGGCTCCTGTCACCGGTGAGATAAGTGGTCAGAAGTCTTTAGCCCAGGTGGGTCATTAGGGAGCATTTTTTAAGCAAGCAGCCACAATCACTGCGTTTAGGCTACGCTGAAAATACCGCTACTGCGACATCTTGGCGTTTTCTTAAGCTCACCCGCCCCCGAGTGTCTGATCAACACTGCTCCTTTATTGACACCGAGCTGGCAATTGAGCAAATCTGAAACAAAGAGATCATTTAGTACTGGCTTTTTTTTTTTTAAACCACGATGAGAATTTTCCTAACATTATGGTAATCTATACGCTTTGCTACACTAGACGTATTTCAAGGTTACTAAGTTCTGGTAAATTGATATTTGGAAGTTACTAAAGAAAATGTCATAAAATAACCTTATATTTGACATTTTAAAATGTGATAAAAATTACCACAGGAAAACTGTAATCTGTGACTTCTGAACACCATCACTTTCCTCTAATAAACAAATGCAAGTAAATATTTTCTTAACACTTAAGTTGCCTTTTCTTCTGTAACTACCTTTCTCAACATCAAATTCTACTTCATATAACGAACACATGACAAGCAGCTGGTAGACTGGAAAATTACCATGTTTTTTTTTTTTTATAACTCTTGAAGTTGTATACAAAGGTACAGCCTACACGTACGTACAGTCTGAGATGTTTTAGGAGTCCTGGGCTTGTTTCAGCAACTCATGATCGACAACTTGAGACCAACAAGAAAATTGGCTACTGGAGCTGCGTAAAACTATGTGGAGCCAATTAGAAAGATGTGTTTTTCCGCTAAGCTGTGAAGTCCTCACAGCTAAATCTGGCAATTACAGGGCAGGGAAGATAAAGCTGCCCACCCAATAGCTTGTAATTTAGCCCAATACAACCAGTTTTGTTACATATATTCACAGGTCTCAAAAGAATGCAGAAAACAGTAAGTAGAGATACTTCTTTCTTGCTTGCTCAAGGGCTTTTAAACCAACAACTTTTTAAACCAACGACTGCTTTTTTTTATTATTTTTATTTTTTTTTCCATTGGTTGGACTAGATGATCTTAAAAGGTCCCTGCCAACCTAGGTGATTCTGTGATTCTGTAATATAAAACAATTGGGTTTGTTTTCCGTAAGGTTAATGGCCTTTCCTAAAGGATCACAGATAGCCTAAGCCAGATGTTGAATTCTTAAGCAAAGGTCATCTGACAGGCTGCAATAATCAAAATCTTATAAAGGCAAGGCATGGTTACATGAACTCTATAACCAAGTGGCACTCAAATTTTGCATATAAGATTTTCCAAAAATATGTAACACCAAAAAGTGACTTTTAGGACCCGTTATATATTATCACAGTAGGTGTGGCAAGTGTTAGAATATAGAATTTCAAGAAAACTGCTTCTAGGGCCACTGTACTCTAGTACTGATCATAAAAAAGCCACGCTGAACTTGCTTGAGATTACAATATTCTTGTGGTAGCACTGCTAGCTGAAGAAACCACCTTCCCCTGGTACTTGTAAGAAGAGAAAGCACTTGAGACACTTCCCTGCACTGCTTAACAAAGGGAAGTATGACATACCCACGCTCCTCCTCCTTCACCTCCTCAGCCACATTCCTCCACAACAGACAAAGGAAACATTGTCCGTGTCACATTGTGCTTAAATAATAAAAAGAGAATCATAGAATTGTCTAGGTTGGAAAGGATCTTTGCGATCATCTAGTCCAACCATCAACCTGACTGATAAAAAACCACAACCCATCACTGAACCACGCCACTGAACACTGTGTCAACCCATTTTTAAATCCCTCCAGGGATGGTGCCTCAAGCCCTTCCCTGGGCAGCCCATTCCAAGGCTTAACAACCCTTTCCATGCCAATTTTTTTCCTGATATCCAATCTGAACCTCCCCTGGTGCAACTTGAAGCCATTTCCTCTTGTCCCATCACCTGTGACTCGGGAGAAGAGACCAACCCCCCTGGCTACACCCTCCTTTCAGGGAGTTGTAGAGAGCAAAAAGGTCTCCCCTCAGCCCCCTCCAGGCTGAACAAACACCCCCAGCTCCCTCAGTCTCTCCTCAGAATACTCTCCAGACCCCTCAGCAGCTCCACTGTCTTTCTCTGAACCTGCTCCAGCCCCTCAATGTCATTTTTTTGTGGTGAGGGGTCCAAAACTGGACCCAAGGTGGGGCCTCACCAGTGCAAAGTACAGAGGGATGATCCCCTCCTGAGTCCTACTCCCCACGCCGTTTCTGATACAGGCCAGGATGCTGTTGGCCACCTTGGCCACCTGAGCACACTGCTGGCTCATGTTCAGCTGACAGTCGAGCAACAAGCTCACAGACCAATAAATACAACACTATACAACCTTCCTAGGCTTATTCAAAGCAGGGGGAGTTCTCCAAAGGTCAACAAGTTTTTGTGAAATTCAGTTGTGGATCCCATATTGCTCATTATAATTTCCTCTTTCCACCTACATGATGATGGAGCCCCTGCTGTTGGCTGCTGGAAAAGTTTGCTGTCAAATGACCATCTTACATTTGTTCTTCAGAAGAGACCGAAGTATGACATACTCCTCAGTGGAGTCCAACACAAGGTCCAACCCCAGTAGCCCATGTTGGCTCCTCTGATCTTTTTTTGCTGGTGAATGCTACAGGATTTCTTTTCCTGCCTTCTACACAGGTTGTGAACCACTGAATGGATCGTGTTGAAGGGATACACTTTGATTTATCCTCGGAATACAAAGCTTCTGGTTTTGGGCATTACTCCCCTTTCCACAGTCTAAATCTACTTTTCAACATGGTGCCCTCGTCTTAAGAAAAGGACTCTGGCTGAGGCATAGCAACACCACCTCTTCCCAGTACTGCCAGGGAGGACAGAAAAGGACCATCCTTTGTATTTCCACAGTGCTAGAGGCCAGAGGGAAGAAAGTATTTTAGTTTTATAGAAGAGCATGTGCTTAAGATTTAATTAGATACTTATTGGTTAAAATAAAACAAAATAGTCCACCGACAGAAAAGTGTGTAAGGTACATATGGCCCAGAGTATTATTTGGACAGGGGCTGCAGGAAAGGACAGGTTATAAAGTGGCTTTCCCTAGCATAAAAAGGAAGAAAAATAACGTTTACCATCTGTGAAACATGATGAGATTAGTTACTGAACCAGTATTTCTGTGTCTCTGGGGTTTGCTATTAACTCAAGAGCTTTCCCTTTCAGTATTGCCTTTAGGAAGTATTTTCTTTAGTGAATACCTGAAAAAGATGTGAGAAGAAGTGACTAGATCACGAGGATCTAGTGTTCTATCATTGTGTGTTCTGTGAACACCGGATCAGAATGATCTGTGTTCAATCATTCTGGTGTTTAGTGACCGTTTCCTATCATTGGGGAGTTTTCACATAATGGAAGATGTATATAATGCTTTAGGGATTTTCATGGCTTTGTGCCGCCAGAGGCTACTCGCTGTGGGCGTAGTGGGAAGTGTCCACCATCTCTAGCATTTCCTCAGCTCTGGTTTCAGAACCATTCCATTGGGAAATTTTAGACTGCAGGGAAATTACGCCTCATGTTCTGAATAAAGTTGTGCCTGGTTAAAGGCTAGGTGAGAATATTACAGGAAGTTTCTTTCAAGGTCGAGTCTTGTTAATATAAATTTTATATAAAATTTACAAAAACAAAAGTCATTAATTGTTTAATGATTTTTGCAATGTGGGTTCCTAAACTGTACGTTACAACGAGATGTGTAGAAACAGTAGGGTTTCTTCCTGGATTGAAGCAATTACTCATAGGAACTTAGTTGGCCTTTCAAAAATACACGTATTTTTTGTAGAACAGCCTTGTTGAATAGAAGCCTTAATATGAGTAAGATGGTTATAAGCACTCTGCTTGTGGCACATGCAGAGATGTCTGATGACTTGGCTGGGTATTAAAAACCACTTGGTGCGTTTGGATTGACTGCTGTTTTTACAGAGATCGCTTCCATGTACTGTAGCTTGTAGGTTATCGGATTATTTTCTTTTTATTTTCACAGAGTTTACAGAGTGTTTGGGAGAGCACTGTAGGTATAGAAGCATTTCAGAGAGAATGTGATGGCAGGATGAAGGTTATTGAACTTGGAAAAGCCCTGTGAGTCTAGGTTTTCCATTTCTGGTACATATGTCATCTGCATAACTGCATGGCCCCTGTGATAGGATTATTTAAAAATCTCTTTGCAGCAGCTCTGTAGAAGGTTGACCACGCAAGGCTGTGTGTGCTTATAGTTTGGAAGCGTAGACCTCTGGAAATAACAACTTTCTGTGGAAAGATGAAAAGGGTGAATGCTAAAATATTTTTGGGAGCATACGACAGATTTGAATGTCGTATTACAGCGATAGGCAGGTTAAAAGGAAAACAAATTGGAGCTACACAAAATAAGTAGCAGTGATATATCCCTGTAAAAACAGGGTGGGAAGAGTTTCCTGTGTTGCAGGAGGTGGGGGGTGGGGGAATTAAATCACTGAATTGATATGCCTTAGTCAGCTAAAACAATTAGAAATGTTTTAATTACTGCCATTTTCACAGGCTCAATTTTGAAGCCAGTAAAACCCGATGGAAGACTATCTTCAGATGACCTGCTATGGATATTTAGTGACCCTCTCAATACCATACAATATTGGAGTTTGACTAATACTTCAGATCCCACCAGAGCATTTCTAAATAGGATCAGTACGTCCAGAGATACACCAACTAAAGAAATTATTTTTTCCCCCTAAAAAGATTTGGTTTAAGTACGATCTTAGGGACAGGTGTCTACTTGGGTTATCGAATGCAAACACCTGTTTGGGTCATACCTACCACTAGTCAATAAGAATACCACAGCCACAAGGAATGTCCTACCCAACCTACGTGGCTGTCTTCAGGTGTACAGAATGACTTGGATACACAAAGCTTTTTCTAGTAATCACAGTGAAATAAATAAGCACAGATGTCTCACTACCCAGTAACATCACCTTCTTCTCGCTTAGAATTCCAGCCAGGAAACAGCAAACTTCACCCTTGGATAGACTCATAAATAGTTAAGTACGCTCTATCAACAGAGGATAAAAGGGAAAAAAATAACCAATAAAACTACATAATGAACAACTAGTGAACAAACAGAGCTGTAGCACTCAAACACAGACAAGTTATTGTTGAGGCTATTACAAGAGTTTTACAGTAATATCATTTGATTTTCTAGCTCCACGGCAATTATATCAAAGGTCTCTTAGTCACCTCAGATGTGTATCATTGCTTAAATTCTATTATGAAGTCCAGTATGGGAGGCAAAAACAACTAAAAGTTGTTCAAGGTCACAGATAATTGTGTTCTATAGCTTATTCGCAATTTTCTATCAGTTTTCTTCAACTCCTGGAAGTCAACTGATGGTATATTCTGCTTCCTACCCAAAGGATACTGTACAGTACAACTCTTTTTTTTTTTTTTTTTTTTTTTTTTTTNGCCACTATAGATAAGAGAAGCTCAACTTCTTGATTTTGGATGCAAATTAGAATTTGCACAGTTCAGGTTAAATTGACTTTGGCTTCATCTCACAACATCTGAAATCATACCAGTGCTTTTAGGACATAATTAGATAAATTCATAGATTAAGCTGCTCCTGGCAGTACTTGCTCTTCTGTGAATAGTGAACCAATTCCACAGCACATTGAAATACAAACTGGAGTTGCGATACCAAGTTGGCAATGCGTCTTTGCTGCCGATTGTTGTGTGCCATATGGACCCACTTAAGCCTCTTTCCTCTTTTGGCTCTTGAAGAGAAGGCAGCCGTTGTGGCCAGTCATGGGGTCAGTTTGGAAACCAAACGGCCCAGGTGCAGAAACTCCAGCAGGGACATCTGCATCCATGACTGGGTTTTTGGCTGGATTTATCCCTGCCCATATTTAGACATATCTGCCTTCTTGCGTAACGTTACCATTTGCTGCCAAATAGAACCCAGTAAGTCTGCTCTAATTTGTATTGTAAGCCATCACAAAATATACCCACTATATTGCTTTTTTTGTATCCTATTCTGCTCTTACGCTTCAACTACGAAAAGAGCTAACACTCTTTTTTTTTTCAGACTATTTCTTCTTTCAGATAATGCATGTAAAAATTCAGGTGAAAGTTCTCACAAACTCAAATATGGATATTAATAATCTCTTTTTTAAAAGCTTGATACCAGCCACCAAGGAAAGCTGAGATACTCAGCAGAAAGATTAGAAGTGTAATTCTGGTGATATTGATACAGCTACAGCCTCGTGCTTCGTACAAAATGCAAATGCTTTATCCTTTGATACACAATTCTTACAAAGGCTCAATAGATGCATATCAATCAAGCTTATTTTGTGCTCAACAGTATCACAGATAACAAATACCTACTGGATATAAAATTATACTTACATTTCCTGCCACAATTCTCTCTGAGGCCCAGACAATCATACTTGGCCTCTTGTTTCTCAACTCAAAATGATGCTATATAAGAAAAAAAGAAGAAAATTTAAAAATCAGACGCTTATCATTTCAGGACTGTAACACCATTTGAAGAGCAAGCAAAATGCATTCCATATATTAATACCATTCTGTTGGTACATTTTCTTTGTTGTCACTCTTCAAACCACGTGTCAAGTTTAACCTTCAACTTTGAAGAAAGCACAGATAATGGGTACCTGTGCAAAATCCTAACGGCGTCTGATCCACCACTACTATATTGTTCTACCAGCAAGAAATGCAAGAATCGAGGTTCACAATATTGAACAAAGACTTCACAAAGTTATTGGAAAAAAGAAATCTCTCATTAAATATACAAAGCAGATGGATGTATTAGTTATGTCACACACCAGAACTACTCTATTCTCCTTTCTATAATACATAGTATACTTCCAGTGTCACAGTATGCTTTGTTACAGTGTTCTTAATTTCAAAATGGATTATACCAATCCTTTCTTTACTCTGATCTGGGGAAAAGTATGTATTTTTCAATGCAGGTCATCTTTGCCCTGCTTTCCTCTATCGTTTGTGCCAAACAAACTGTTATACAAAAGAGTTTTGTCACTTGGGTTATTTTTTCTGAGATAACATATGTCTAGTGGACATAGCATCTCCAGAAAATTCTGACTCGATTCCAACGCACAAACTTATACAATGAAAAATTACAGGACTAAGGAGCTTTGCATCAAGCTCAAGACTGATGAGAGCTGCAGCAAAACGAAGTTCTGCTGTAAATAAAACTGCCAATGGCAGCTGCATCATGGCCAAAGTAGCTTTCCATTTTTAATTTTACTTCACTAAAGCAAGTGTCACACTCCCAGCTTAGGGTTAGCTCTGAGACTCTGCAGCAGCAGCCTTAACCCCATCTACAGGCCTTCGAAAAACGAATGATTGGCAAAAAAACAAACAACCAAAAAAAGAGTTTATATCCTGCTGCCTCCAGAAAAAAACTCTGCAAGAACGCTTTTCCTCCCAGGAAAGAAATAAACTGAAGGTGACACTCTGGAACACTAGTGAACTGGCAGTTATTTGACACTGAGACTTTGTCTGGTTTCAGAAACATGTGAGCAGTAGCAAATACACATCCAAGCTTTCAGAGAGCCCTAGAATTTATTTGTAGGCATGTTATACCAAGGATATGGAACAAATGCATCCAGAAAACTATTTAGAATTCCAGACATGTGCAGTACCGATGGGCATTTCAATAATACCTAGGAAAACACACAGGTTTCTTTGCTTGATTTTTACATATGGATTCTGCCTTATACTAGTGATCAGCAGCTCCATTCCAGCTGGCACATCCCAATTACAGTGTCAGAGTTTGTACTTCATGCTTTAAAATGTCATGTGAACTATGCAGCAGTTACCCAATTCAGTATTTTGTACAGGACTATATATAAATATTTGCGTACACCGTATGTACATATACTGCTTAGATTCTTTCCCCTTTTGTACTAATAAATATATAGCAAATCCAAACTATTTGTGATTTCACAGTTTTAAGGAACTGTTAAATGCCTCCCTCATATTACACCACAAAACCCCAATAATAATAATGTAATTATCTATAGGTAACAATATCGGTATAGAAACAGCAGGATGCTGATACCACAACATGCTGAATGGCAACGAATACATTCAGCTTTGTAGAGCTGATGTCAATTGCAGCCAGCAAACTCGGCATCTTTTTTCCCTGAAATAGCATACAAATGCCAGAGTCCCCTCCCACGCTGCGCACACGAAGATGCGTGCGATGGCCGCACCAGCTCTGCAACAGGGGTCCTGCCAAAAGGGACCCCAAAGTCCCAGCCTGCTCTCTAATGGAAACAGAAGAGAGATGATAAGAGAAGCTCCAAGCAACACCAAACATGCTGGCGTAAATCTTCACAAAGGCAACGCAAGTGCCTTCCACTTGTTCATTCTCTTTGCTTCTAAGGTTTTTAAGGAAGCCTTCTTGCGTCCACCGATTTCACACTGGCTTCAGACACATCTGGAACTACTATATTGCACATTAAAAAAAGAAAAAAAGCAAAGCTCACCAAAGGACTATTGGTGACTCTAAATTTCCTTGAAAAAATAAAGAAATGAAATGCCTTCCAAAATATACGACATAACATGCTTTAGTTACAGCCATAAGGTCCCTCCATCATCCTATACTTGTTCTCAAGTTATCAGCTGGGACTTTTCACCCACACACAGTCAACTGATTCTAAGTGGGAGCTCTGCTTTCTTCTCCCCACAGAACAGGAACGTTTAACTGGCTTACCTGCAATGAGCTATTTAGAAAAACAAGTTGTTAGTTCAAAGATACAAAGCAAAGATCAATTTGTAATGTAAATTATTTATGGCATGTTTAATTCTATGTTAAATTTGCATTTTTCAAATCACTACAATGCCCCTTGGAGTGTTTCAGGCTTACCTGTAATTGGAGAGAACACAGATAAACATCAAGTTCTTCTGTCTTCATGATCTCTGTGTTAATATGGTGCATTTCCAAATGTTTAATGTGGTAGATGAATTCATCCATCTGAAGAGAAAAATTGGGAGAAATGACAATGAAACAACCTGTAAATCTATCCTTAAAATATGTGCAAAGAGAGAACCATATTTAACCACATACATCAAATCAAATGTGATTGTCCTGTTCTTCTTAAGACCAAACATATAACAAGCTTAAAGGAAATCTCTCTACATCAGACTCTTCAGAAGACTATGCCAGCACAAATGTAAAGGATTTGGGGTTTTGAGATGAACTAGCCTTGAACAATAACCTTCCGATAAACCTCAAATTCCAGATGGTCTTTGTGCATTTCAGACAACGTCTGTATTCACACCGCACCACAATGAGGGATCTGGCTTGTCTTGAACAGTCATGTAGACAGTTGCACTGTTTCCATACTATTTAAAACAACACCCAGCATAAATATTATTTTTAAGAGAACAAGTTGCGAGCTTCCACAAGGACATATCACAATATCCTCACACAGCTCTCAATATTTCTACATGGGCGTTTCTTGAGCAGTACAGTAATTTAAAAGGAAGTTTCTAATTTATTTAAGCTTCCACAAATGAACAAAGAGCACTCTTCCACTTTACTGCCTCTGTGATAACATTCGTGGCTAGACAGTGGTTTCAGTCCAAACGCAGTCTCCAAAGATCCTTACACTAGCACTATTTTTATTTTTGTTTGACACAAGTTCTTAATTAATTGAGCTTCCTGGTCCTATAAGCTAGAGAAGATCAACTACATAAAAATGAGGTGTCAAATGTTCCCCATAAATCAAGCATACTGCTATTTTCATCGTATCTTTACAAGACATCAGATATGTTAATATTTATGGAGTATACACGGAGGAATACTGCTAGAATTAATAAATAATAAAGCTAATATTTTTTGCAAAAATAAATCATCAGATATCTCATTATAAACTGGATGTCTTCAGTTGTAGATAATTTACTACAGTAATAAATAACAGGAGAACACAGTGCTGATGGAATTATATTTCATTATTTAAAATATCTTGCTACTCATATAAGAACATATTCTTTTGTGTTCAAAAATGATGGAAATGGACAGAAATGGTTTAGAATCGAGGGAACTTCCAAACAAACAAAAATGAGGTGGCCTTCAGCATACCAGTAGACGTTTCGGAATAGGTGTGTATAATACATACCATGTCTCAGATCATCCCGGGATGTGTCTTCGTACTTCAAAAATCATCCTGGGCTGTGTCTTTGGCAAGATGTAGCTCACAGAAGTTTAGCCCATTGTTACTCTTGCCTTCCGCCTTGAAAATGGTGCTACAGATTCTAACTTTGCCACTTTGAGTCTCACCTGCAGAAGGGAAACACAGAATCAATAAGGGATAAAGGTTTGGAGGCCTATTTGTTTTGCAACAACTAACAGAAATTCTCGGGTGAGACTTTATAGAGATCTTGCATCGAGGTCTGTTGTGACTAATGATAGAACACACACATCAGAGAATTTGCTGGATGTTTGTACCCGCACTCAATGCTATTAAGTTTTTAATACTATTTCTGAGGTATCTAGTCCCATGATTCAGTTTTATAAAATCACTACCAAATTTATGCAGTGCTGCCGTTGGATGCGGGGAGACTGACGTGCCATATCCAGTATCCTGAGAAGTGCCACAGGACCTGCCCCACCACTCCACAGCCAGGATTTTCCAAGCGTCGTAGAGAAAGTGAGAACTGACTTGTTGCTGGAAGTCAAAGGGAACTGATGCTGAACTCCATTAGACCTCTTCATCTGTAAAATCCCAGGCTATTCTCCTTGACAAGGGACATGTCTTCATTCGTTTTCTAATCTATGCCCAGTATGCATTGTACAAGTGTTAATTAACTGATAGCAACCTAATTAAGAAAATGTTGCCACAGATCGTTGTAATTCAGTTTCAGACACCGCCAGTGAAATTGAAATACAATTTTAAAACAGCAACTTGCTGCCAAGCACAATGGAAACAGGAATATCAACATGAGGTTAAGATTAGAACTCCAGCACCTTCAGAAGTAACTCACGGCTTTATTTTTCTTACAGCTCTCTTCCTTTGTCTACGGAGTTCCTAATCTATACACAGTATATGACTATGAGATTTACATATGATTTTAGTAAACCACTAAGCCCCATTCTGCTATTGAATTTCTCAGTATGTGACTTAGCGAATCGGTTTTATGTCAAAAGCACGTTAAAATAAGATAAGCCTAGACAATATTTTCAGCCCATGACAGATAAGTTAACACTGTATTGTTTAGTTTTCTGTGTCTACACCTAAATGACAAGGTGATGATTTGTTTAAACATTAGGAGTTTTAAATATACACTGATCAAATATTATCTAAGAGCAGCTTAAAGGGAAGTGGTACATAAAATCGATGATGAATTGATTAAATTACTTTACAAGTCAGGGACTTACGGGACTAGAAGCTAAGATAAAGTGGAAGGCATAAACTAAATTATCTACCAGGTGGATTCCATTACATTTCTATGTCTGCAAAATTAAAATCCTGATAACACAAACAATAACGTTACAACAGACAGTAAAACACCGTCCGGCCAGTAGGAAAGCAAAACAATGTATTTACTTCAATTGCCGTTGTTTTCAAGAGCCCCGTGACAAATCATACAGTGAGGATGCGGTTCTCCAAAACACCTTCCTTCAGTTTTTCATCATCATTTACAAGGTCCAAGTTTGGACTTTTTAGTCTATTGTATTAACACTGTTGAGAGGAAAAACTCACAACATATTTACACTGAGTTTTAATTATATTATTATGCACGTGAGCCAAACTTTCACAACCCAGAAACAAACTTTGAAGCTAAAGTTGCTTTTGGCATGAAAGGAATACATCCTGATATGCCCTTGGTTCCAAGCTCCTCAAGATGCCCAATTCTCCTATTGGTGTCCTACATCACCCTCTTCTCAAGGATTCTCCTGCGGCAGGAGCTATGGTAACCGAGACAAGACAGACAGCGAGAACATTAGGGAAGTACATGAAGAGAAATGGACAGAGAAACAATAAAAATAAGCATTTTGCTTATTCTGCTTATGCTATAAGCTGCAAACAATGCGATTAAAGGAACTTCCAGAGCTACCTTCAGTGCTCAGTGAGGTAACAAAAGAGGTCCATAAACATGGCTCAGAGCCACTTGCTATTTCCACCTTCCCTTTATTTAACATTGGACTCAACCCAGCAAAGAGCCATCATGCAAAATATTGATTCTCACATTCAGAAGCTTGATCTGGCTTTTGGGATCTCTACTTTCTGTATCTTTCTGTATTTAAGGTTCAAAGTTCTCTACGAGGAAATATAAAGCCTGCCACAGAAACCACGATTCCTTATTTTGAGGGATACCTGCTTGTCCTACAAGAGTCACACAACGTATTTGAACCCTAATCCTGCAGAGAACTGCGCATGTAACTGCACATGAAGAGCCCCACTGAAACTATTAGACCAACAAAACACAAAGTTACACCAAGAAGTGGTGTGGGACTGGAGCTTTGAGTATCCTCTTCTTCCCAAAAGACAAGATGAAGTACATCTCCTTTTCCACCCATGAATGGTGTGAAAATAGAGCTCAGGGGTGCAAGCATCCTAAAAAGATAAGTAACAACATCAACAAGACATCATTCCAGAGAAATATATTCTGAAGTTATTCCTAAGTTCCCCTTTGACCCGGTGGCTAACATCTACGGATGTCCAATATGGGATAGAGAGAGAATTCGTGCCAAAAAGAATTTAATATAGTTTGTTACATATGCGATTTTGAAAGATATTACAGAAGACATAAACATTTGTCTTGATTTTGTTATCCAAAAAAAGGCTACTTTATGCATTTCTTTAACGGAAGAATTCTGTGTGTTTATGCAAAGTAAATATGCAAGCATTAATAACGGCAGAACGTGGACATTGTTTGGGATTAAATTAAAACCATTTGCCTTATGCATGCTCATTTCCTTTTTTACTACTCAATTCCCCTGTGATGCCATCTGATCACTTCTTGCAGGTCCCCTGTGCTTTCGCTGTAACAATCTTGCCTGGTAGGCCATTCCACACGTTTGCGATTCCCGGCATGAAAAAAATGCTTCCTGACATCTGTTCTGAATTTGTTTCTCTTTAATTTCCATTTATGCTTCCTTATCCTAACATCTGTGTCATTCTGAAAGCGGTAATTCAGATTGACGTTATCTGTGCCATTTCAGATTTTACATTCCCCAGCTAAAAGCTCCTCATAACCACGTAGTGTTTTTGTAGTTCTTACTGATAGTTAGTTTAGAAACATTTCCTAGTTGTAATTCATATGTTTTAGCTTATACTTTGGCTTTGTCGTTGGATTTTTACGCTCTTTTCAGGCACATTCCTTTCAAATCCAGGGCTAGCACTGTACTCAGTGGGCCAATTTCAACCCCTAGGTCTTTCCCACGGCTGTCGTATAGGAAGAGAAGTCAATTTTGGCCCAATAAGCTTAATGGGGGTATCAAGAGGACTGTATACTATGCTGATTCCTGCTGCGGGTTAATAGTGTGCCTTTGGTAGCTCTACAAATCTGGCACTTAGGAAATTTTTCACTTCTTTCTCTCAACGACTTAAACACAGAGGCTGGGGCATCAAATTGTGCTCAGTGAATGTTAAGGTTTGATAATTTCACCCCATTTTGTCCAGACAGCCAGACAAGTAAAAAGATTATCAAAATTCCTCTTACAGTTCTCTCAAGTCTACAAACGAATCCGAGACTCTTGCTCTACTCCTTTAAATTCCTAAGACTGGGACTTGAGTATCTTCTTTTACCTGTCCTTAATGAAAGAGATTAATTCCAAGAGATGAACTGCCAAGAGCCCAGATTCCCAACGAGGAAAGCAATTAACAGCATGTTTAACAGCAATTAGAAAACAGCCCCATTTTATATGGCTGGTAACTATGATTCAGAGTTCTAAATGTACACTTTCTAATACCAGGAAAAAAAAGGAAAAAGCAGTGAGGTAAAATGGCATGGCTTATGGTAGAGTCCAGACTAAGGGCTTGTGCTGCAGAAGATGAAACATCAACTATTGGTCCCTTTGCCACGGTAGTAAAGAGATATAATTCATACAGAACTGTCTCTGGAGTCATAGCCATTTTTGCTTCCAAAATACACAAATTAGATTTCAAATTATCTAAGAACTAGCAGTACTTAAGATACTGGTTTTACCTTACTTATTCTTGACTGTTGAATCAGTACATGTCCCAGAAGTGCCACTGAACCGTGAAACCGGTTCTGCCTAAAAAGGTTCAAACAGTAATTGCTTGCCCTTAATTGCCCAGCATAAATTCCCCCCAAAGTATAACCTTTTACAGTGAGTATTTCTGAAAAGATGGAAGAAACATCCTATTTTATTCCACCATGCTAACGGCGTTTTGGAAAACACACCTAGACACCAAGAAGACATTGATACATAAGCTTCAGGTTTTCTCAAGCTTATCATTTTCTCTCTGGTTACGAGCAGATAATGCACTTAGGAGTATTATTATTACATTTCTTGCTTATAACAGAGTAAGAACAAGAGAACAGTCTGTTTCTCTATACTTAGAAAGAGGGCATCTTCAGCCTAACTAGGTTACCCAGCCTTTTGTAATGGAAAACTCCTTGTCCTCATTCGAAACCTGTTTATTCTACATGGTAAAAAAGAAGCTAAAGGTGACATTAATCTTATTTTATAAAGGATTACCTCAATTCATTCATCTAGACGAAGCAGTAGGCTTTGAAATACCCAAATATGATCCAGCTTACGTCTCTAAAACATGTCCAATGAGAGTGAAAAACAAAATCACAAGATACTGTGCCAGTAAACATGATGGAGGCATGTGTGAAGGTGTGTAGGAGGGGAGATGGAATTAAAAAATGAGGTATTCAAGAAGTAATGTGTCACCTAAAACCTGTTTCACATCACAATAAAAACCCTACTCTCTGTAGCCAGCAGAGAACTGCCTATTGAGCAGACTAATGGGAGAAAGGTGGAAGAGGAAAGACCTGGTATTGGTATCTATTTTAATTAAAGGTGAAGGGGGAAGAATTTTTACATATTATTTTACAGTTAGTGCAGATTCCTTTCCTTTAAACAGGACTGCAGACAGTAAACATGGAGTTCTAATTACTTCTGCTGAAGAGCATGAAGGTCTTTAAAAAGTACTCAGGCATTTTCTCAAATAAAATGAGAGAATTTACATCATGTCTTTTAGGTTGCTTAAATTAGGCATGAAAAAAAAAAAAAAGGTATTTTCTCCAAATGTATGATATTATAGAGCACAATAGAAATTCCTGTACTTCCAATAATGCCTCTTGTCTCACAAAGCAGGCCCGGGTTACTGACCCGGCTCTAAATAAGCTCCTTCCCTGATTAAAAGGTAAGTTTCTTTCATGGTTATATCATTTTAAAACCTATTCAGATGTGATAACATTTTTGCTCCTGTATCTTGGCAACATGATTTATTCTGTTAACACTGAGTGTTACAGTCTGAAAAAGCTGTACCATCTGGGTTGAATTAATAGCCTACCCAGAAAAATAAATGAGAATGGTCTGCTATAATTAACATGTAGGTAAAGTATATTTAACAGATTATTATAATTAATATGTCAGTTACCGATTTCATGCTAAACAGAGTTGTGAATGCAAGATATTAAGATTCGTTACCCTCTCTCTATGTGCCTAGTAAAAATGCAATGGAAGAATAGATCCAAAGAATCAATAAAATTGACCTTAACGTTAAGAACATCAGATACAAAATTTCAAGCAAAGAGAGGCAATATCGGGCACTGTGAAACTGCAGTAGAAAATTACTAGTTCCATGAATTCAGAATTAACACCAGTAGATTTGAAATGTGACCTTAAAACATGAAGTAAAAAAAAAAAACAAACTCAAAAAAATCCCACCCCACCAAAACACCCGAGTGCTGAATTTAAAGAGCGCTACAGGCTGCATCTAGGAAGGTGGACAGGGCAGACCCATTCCCTAAAGCTGTCTTGGTTTGTATTACATACAGCGTAAACCAAGGAGAGAGATGTGGATTTGATCAAAATTCCATAGAGTGCCGTCACCCACACGAGAAAAACACTGTTTTTTCTTGGCAGGCTCTTCAGAAGACGCAAGTGTTGGTTAGGATTTTACCAGAAGCCCAGCGGTTTAGTGACTTCCTCAACATCTGTGTCCCAAGAATATAAAGGTCGATTCCTTTATCTACCCCACTACATGTATTTACCTTTATGCAGGATCTTAAGATGTCTTTTCAGCTGAACTGATATGATATCACCAGGAGATAGAGAAACAATTACAACCTCATGATTAATATTGTGTGTCTTAATCTTTGCTCCTGTGTAGCAACGACTCCAGGAGCCCTCACAAAACTGATGATTAGTTTCTGAAACTAACGCTACTCTTGTTTTGCACAGAAATTAAATGTTTAAAAAAAAAAAAAAACAAAGCAAAAGAAAAGAGGCTTCCAACTGCCCACCTCCACCCCCCTTTGCATAATTAGGGCTTTTGTGTCTCCAGATTATCTTTAAACTCATGTTATTATAAATCTTGTTTATTACTGAAAAGACTGAGGGTCATTTGACAACGGTGCTGGGCCCATTACAAAGGAGGTATGTAGGAGAATCCATTCCAAAAGGCTTGCAATTTAAATAGAGAAGACAAAGAGGAGATGAAAGGGGCAAATTAAATTCAAATGCAGTTAGAGAGCCAAGGGAATTCCCTGCTTTTCTCCTGACTTTCACTTTATGCGCAGACACAAAAGTTAAACGCAATACAATAGTAATATTTTTCAACACATATGGCTGACAAAATCATGAAACACAAACAAGGCTGTAGATAAGAGACACAAAGAAACCTAAACCAGACATCGCTATTCAGCGCATAGGGCTCATAGAACAAGAGGGGAAAACGGTGAATTTAATGAGATTAAAATGATTTCTTACATTTAAATAATTGGAGGGGGCGGGAATCAAACCAGTAACTGTCACAGCTTTCTGCTAGTGGAATTCCTCTTGGACATCAGTAAGTTGTGGAAAACACCGAACACGAGACTGGCACATTGATAGCCGGGAACATTTGGTGCTTACAGGATTTCACAATTACATAGCTGAAAAAGAACGCTACAGTATTCTACAGTAATTGTCACAATTTAAATAATTACTTCAGCTGATTACTGTAGAATAGGAAATAAAATCAGCCAAAGAGATAATTACAGCCATGGCAGAAAAAGTTTCAGAAGCTTCCATGTAGAAATGAAGATAAAAGGCAACACTTTTCCATTCCTTTCCACATTCACATCCACTAGGATGCTGCTGCTAACGTTCTCCAGGACTTTCATTTCCAACTCCAAGAGATACTCCAAAGCAATTATATTCTCAGCTCAATTAAATTTGCATTCTAATGTAAAACCTTAACAGCACTGTCACATGCTATTATGTCAATAGATTATCACATATAGGTTTTGTGAAGTAACCTTCACAGCACTGAAGCAACTATTAGGATTTGGGAGGAATCAAATATATTATAGGATTTATGTCGTACTCTGGAACATCTGGTATTAGTCTCTGACACAATTCCAAACAAGGTGGATCTGCAATCTGTTCCAAACCTGAAATTCCACATTTCTATAATCCATCCAGACTCTTCTAAATTAGTAGAAAATAATGCACATTGACACCTAAGTGAAAAGCAGTCTGGATCATTAGCAATTGTTCTTGTACATTCTAGAAGTCTATTAATGTCGCTAACAACTAGCACTGGATCCCTCCCTTTCTGCACATTTATCTGCTAGAGGTGGAAATCTAAATATTTTAGAACCTTTTTTTTTTTAATACAACTTTCTACAAAATCATTTTTCCCCAAATTGGAAGGTAAGAGTTGACATAATTGCCATAAAATATTATTTTATATTGTTTTTACATATAAATGCTACCAGAAGGAGTTTACAAGAATATCACTTTGACACTGATGTGGACGTCAACGTACTGTCACTACTGGAACACCGTCACCTCCCGATGTCCTGCAATGTACACAGAACACAAGATCAGGGAAGCAAGGTCACATCTGACAGAAGATCCCAGGTTTTGATGAACAGTTGGGATTAAAAACACATGCAGTGCCTGACCAATACAAAACTCTACAGTGACAAAGCATAAAAAGGAAGAAACAGCAAAAGCACAGGCTTGGAGAGTTTTTTTGTTTGGTTTTTTTGTTGTTGTTTTTTTAAACATAAACCAGCAGATCAGGATTCTAAGCAGTGCCTGCATCAGATGGGAGATTTGTGCACACTAGCTCTCAGCTTTCAAACCTCTTCTTTCAAACAGCATTAGAAACAAGATGGGGAGGGGGACGACGACTGGGAAACTTGTGTCACTTGGGTAGTGAAAACAGCCACAGCAAACCAGACCAAAAGCCTGCTGAGCTTCCCAATCAGCCTTGGCTAATGCCCTAAAGCAAACAATAGGACAATGACCCCCACCTGGAGTCCTGTGTCCAGCTCTGGAGCCCTCAGCATAGGAAGGACATGGACTTGTTGGAACGGGTCCAGCGGAGGGGCACCAAGATGCTCAGAGGGCTGGAGCACCTCTGCTGGGAGGACAGGCTGAGGGAGCTGGGGCTGTGAGTGGCTGCTAGAAAAAGCTACAAGGAGATTTGGCTGATTGTCTGCATCTACCACACGACACAAATTCAGTGTTTCTTGGACAAGTACATTCCTTGTATTTTAAATAGAAAAGATGTACTGACTTTTAGCTAAGATTATTCCCAAATAGGTCACCTGTACTTCCTATCATATTTAACACATGGATTGCAAAAACCTGTGACTAAATCCCAAGCTTTTCTAGCTGACTAATATTATTTACTTGTAGAAAGCATCACGAGGGTCTCACAATGAGTGAAATAAGCTAAGCAAAGAGCGTAATTGCTTGCCTGGGGATAGTACATATGGAGTGTGGTTAAAAGGCAAATAACAGCTATGTAACAGTTCTCTCCAGTAAAGAAACACAGGGAAAGCTCATAATATCGAGCAATATTGTTGGGAAGTGCCTGAGTATTCCCTTCTGGAAGTCAACTACTCTACCTAAAGGAAAGATACACGTGTCTTCTGTCCTGGTTTGGAAAGGCTTTCAGCAGCCACGTGGGGCAGGTACCGTTCCTTGCTGGCCACCCATCAGAAACTTACTCCTAACAGGGCTGCCTGTTGGACATGTGAAGAGTCAATACTGTCTGCCTGCTGGGCATTTTCTCTGCAGGGAGAGGTGAGAGAAAGGTAACTTCAGCAGGGGCTGCCAGCTGAGCCACACTGTGCAGTTCAACATCAGTAGCGCCTTCTCCACTTTACTGTAGATTACATACATGTACTTCAATTAGTTTTTATGAAGCTAAGAAGTGTCATTACAAGCTGCTATACAGGCAACGATCCACAAGTGAACACTGTGGTAATTCCCATTATAAATACTTGATTTCTGCAATTAAAATATTTCTAGAAATTTTAAGGCATTTGTCCTATCAGGTTTGTTCTCCATTAGTAAGATAGCTATATATTTAATACATACTAGATACTTCTTTTAGAAGTATTTTCTTCTAGAAAAAACCCAACAGACATATTCCTGGCCTTAAAGCAACCATAGGCCAAAATTCAGATATCCTGACAACTTTATACAGATCGGGTGTGTTTCTTCCCCAATCAACGTCACCTTCTTAAGAAGTACAAAGTATTATTCTGATTCAAGAAGAGAAATGCTGACGTTACAATACAATCCATGTAACTCCCAGTTCCAGCATCACAAAAATAAGGTATGCCTTAACTATGGCATTTGTATTATGGGAGCAGCACAGGCCTTAGACTGGAACTGAAGGCCTGCTGGAGCAAGGACAATACACACCTAATGAATCCAAGATTTATTCTTCAAAAGACATCAGTCGAAGTGAAAGATGAGAGGAGCAGGTGAACAAAATAAGGAAGCAAAGGGTAACGATGGAAGGTAAGAGAAGCAGCAGGATAAGCTCAGGTCAGAGCACACAGCCTGTGTAAGCACCACAAGCTCTTCCAGAGCTTAGACAGGCTTTGGTTAAGCACCACCGACTTTTATGGTATTATTTTGGCCACTGGAGGGCTCTTGTATTTTTTTCCACGAATACCTTGGTAAAGAATCCACATGGTAAATGTTCATGTCAATAGAGAGTCCCTAGTCCCCACCATGACCAGCATGCCCGTGCAGGTTCATGCAAATCAGGTTCAATCGACAGCGCTTTTACTTCACCTGCAATTACTAGTTGGGGAAAAAAAGGAAGAAAAAGCCCTCTTCAAGTAGAGGCTATCCATTTCTTCATAAATAGGACACCTTTTCAGAGACTCTCTTTTGTGTACAGTGGTAGGGATGAGATCTGTACGAAACACAAAAGGAATAAAGTATCAGTGCTGGTATTGTGAGGGCATTGCCCAGATTCCCCGTCAAGCCTCAGGCCTGGGCAGGCAATAATAACCGTTCCTGGGCTTCTGGGGTTTCAGTCACTGCTGTGACTTCTCAATACAATGAATACAACAGAAAACATTTTAAAATTGCTGATAAAAATCCTTTATTTTTCCACCTTTGAAGAGGCGTTGGGAGAGTTTCTGACAAAAGAAGGAAGTAATTTCAATGAAAGGGACAATGGGAAATGTACTGAATGAGAAGAGGAAGGAGGGCAGGAAATGCAACAATAAAGTTTAATTAAATTAAAGAACAAGCTCCAGCAGTGAAGTATATGCTGGATATATTTTTTTTGCCTAAGAACTGACAGAAAAGTTTAATATAGGTTATTGAAGATAAAAATATAGCCATTGGATATATTGATTTTTGATTCAAAAGCTGATGCCCCACTGAATAACCCCTCTTTTTTTTTTTTTTTTCTTCT
>VZRU01001952.1:8560-33969 GCA_013398155.1 Pedionomus torquatus
TTCTGGGAGGGACAGGGTTAATTCTCCCCTGGCTCTAGCAGGGCCCAGGTATCCCACCCCACTGAGCCGTGCCCAGGGGGCGCTGGGAGCTGCCAGGAAGGGGAGGGGTTACCGGAAGTGCGGGGTCTGCGACGGGTGCGCGGCTGCGGTCGGACGGGCGGCGGTCGGTATCGTACTCGCGTCTGTATCCTTCTCCATCCCACTTACTGTTTTTCCCTGTTCTAACTTGTTGTCCCGTTAAACAGTTCTTGTCCCAACCCACGAGTGCTGCCTTTTTCTTCCAGCTGCTCTAACGCTGCCACAAGGCGTTAGCCAGCCGGGCTGCCGCGTGGTTCTTTGTTGCCGTCTGAGGCTAAACCACGACAGCTGGTTAATTTCAGAGTTTGTTTAGTTAGAAGAGGCCCAGCTAAAGAAGCAAAATTACCTAACAGAAAATTGGTTCTGTTTTACCCCAAACCTGGACAACTACCTTTTCTCCGAAGGTAGTGTTCTTGTTTGCTCCCACGATCTTCCACATTGATAAGGGTTTCCTGTAACTGCTGTAGCTTCTCCTGGTTCTGAAGATGCGTCATGTGCAGCTGAGCTTGGAGATCCTGTATTTCAGAGAGCAAGCTATTCCGGTCTGAAGAGAAAAGCTGTTCTACAACCATCTGCCTCTGTTCCTCCTGAAAATGAATCAAGCCTCACTACATCTACAAGGGCATTCCCATATTTTCTGAAAAGATAAATCCTAGAGAAACCTTTGCAATACAAGTACAGAGTCAATTTCAAATGACTAAATTCATGCTTCTTGTTGACATTAAGTAAAACCAAAAAACCTCACTTCACCAGATTCCAAATAAAGTAATAGTTATCAGTTATATTTCATACATCATTGCTAAGACAAATCATCTCAGCTAAATCTGAAACAAGTAAAAAAATACCAAAGAGATTCAGAGTTAGCACTTCCCCTCCTTCCCTTTTTACCAAGTATTTCCTTTTCACTGTCACAATCTCTGGACCACTGTTTTTTTTTTCCTGGATGCCAGCTAAAATAATGAATAGGCTTTGTAAGAAAATATACAAAGCATGAGAAAATTGGTACCAAAACACAGACTACAAAAGCCTACTGATCCCACACATTCTGGATTAACACACAGGATAAAATTTAACAACAGAAGTAATAAAACTGAAAACTCACAAAAATATGGGGAAACAGAAGTAGTGATTTATAAACATAACATTTTAAGAGGTTTTCTTACTTGTTGTTCCATAATATACTCCAGTTTTTCCACTAACGAACCTTCATCACCAGACTCAGGATTGGAGAAGTGAGACTTCAAGTCAATTTGCAACACATTTCTCTCCTTCTCAAACACACTCTGTACTGCTTGCAGAAGTTCTCCTCTCCAGTCAGCAGCAATACCTGAATGTTCCTGCTAAAAACAAACAAACAAAAACCAAATAAACAAAAAAAAACCAAAGAAACCACTTTTGTCAAAGGGCATCTCTCAATCTCAAATCCACTATTTTTCATAGGTATATTCTTATACAGTAATTTAAGCAGACCAAGGGTGTTCAAAGAGGCCTGTTCAGAAAGGAGAGTCCCTTGCTCCTTATATATGTATGCATTTATATACATACATATACACTAACCACAAAATAATATACATTTCTCTCTCTATAAAAAAAAACTGGTTACCTTGCTTTAAAGGATATTTTTATTGTCATACCTTGTCTCCTCTACCTGCCACCTTGCTAAGGAAATCTTTCAGTGACTGTATAGCATCCAGCAAGGTTAAGCCCTCCTTCTGCCATCCCTCCATCACCGCTCTGGTCTCATGAACATTTTTCAGCTCCTGAAAACCAAAGGGATGTTCTGACATAGCCAGTATCTTGCGGCTTTCCTCATACACCATCTTCAGCACAGTCTGAAAAGAAAAAATGACCATAATGCATAATATTAGGAAAAAGGCATCATCGCCCTGACAGTGTAAGATCAAGACAGTACTATATTACAAACATATAGTATTTGTATATACATAGTGCCATATACGAAAATTAGAAGGCTGGCTGAGGCTGTGATACAGATCTATCTGTAGGTCTGCCCTGCTACTTGGCATACTTAAACTAAGAATACACACAGACAGACAGACAGACAGACACACACATATATACAGAATGAGCCAACAGTTACCAGAGAATGTTCATCTCTTAACAACTGAGGTAAAAATTTAAGAATACAGTGGCCACTGTATTATTAAATACTGTAATCACAATGTACAAATGGCAGCCTTGGCCACTGCATCTTACTGCTGTGTAGATCAACATGCTAATATGGATTTAAGCCAAAGGATCGTACTTTGTTGTTTCTGAACTATTTAGCTAACTTTTCTAGGAATAAATTAAATTCTAACAAGTCTGAAGCCACGTTACTAAGCACCTGTGAAGTCAGAAACCTGAATTATGTATTTAGACAACTTGTCTTAATTTAGCATATTATGTACAAAGAACATCTCCTAAAAGAATCAGTCTTAATAATTTACAGAACGGAAATCGTTTCATCTGACATTGTTAGCTAAAATAATCTCTTTTAAGTAAATTCCCTATTCACAAACTATTACATCATGCACAGATGTTTCCTGGTCTCTTCTCAAAAAAGGTCACCAGAGATTTAAGTCCTTTTAATGTCATCACAAAAACCCAAACCAAACAAACCAGCCTTGATGTGAAGCTGTTTCTTATTGCTACTCAAGTTAACAACAACAACATGGAGTACTTCTCTTCAAGTCTTGGTAGTCTTTCTTTGCACTTTTTTTGAATGACTTAACTTTGGAACCAACTTCAGTTACTTTTTTGACATTGGAATCAAAACAGTGATTACTTAAAGAACCAATGCTAAATGATGAAAACTTTAGTGTGCTTCTGCTGTTAATGCTTACTAAGTGCTTAAATACTCAGTACTGGAATATGCAGTTGGATCTCAATGCCTTCTGCCCTCAGCCTGTATTGATACCGTTTGCTGTTTCCTTGTCCACTGATACAGTCACTCCATCATAGAAAGTCACCACATCAGTCAGGCACCATTAGCCTTTAGTGAAGCCGTGTTGGCTGCATCTAATCACCTTCCTGCATTCTATATACTTCAACATAAGTTCCAGAAGGATCTGTTCCATGATCTTAGTGGGCACTGAGGTGAGGCTGAAAGGTCAGCAGTTCCCAGGGTCCTCTTTATCACTCTTTAAAAAATGGGTGTGGTGCTTCCTTTTTTTTCCAGTTACCAGGGACTTCATTTGACTATCATGACTCTTCAAAGATGCAGCTGATAAGCTGCTCAACATCATCTGCCAATTTTCACAGGACCCTGGGATTCATCTTTTCTGGTCCCGCACACTTGTATATGTACAGGTTCTTCAGGTTGTCTTGAACATGATCTTCTCTTACAGTGGAAGGGACTTCATTCCCCAGACCCTGCCCTGAGGTTCAGGGACTTAAGGTGTTAGAAAAGTGATTGCCAGTGAAAATTTGGAAAAAAAAAAAAAAAAAAAAAAGTTGTTGATTACCTCACCCTTGTCAGTAGTCACTAGTTCTCCTATCTTATTTATCGTGTGTGTACACAAATTGTCTTTAATCTTCCTTTTCTGTGCAATGTACTAGTAGAAGCCCTTCTTATTACTCCTCACGTTCCTTGCCAAGTTCCCCTCCAAATGCGCCTTCACTTTCCTGATCCCTCCCTACACATCCAGGCTGCATCCCTATATTCTTCCCAGGTTACATATCTCCGGTTCCACTGCCTGTGCATTTCCTTCTTACACTTCAGTTTGACCAGGTGGTCCTTACTCAGCCAAGCTTGTCTCCTGTCTTACTTCCTTGCCTGATTTCTTACACATAAGAATCAAAAGCTTTCGTGGTCTAAGAAAAGTGTCCTTAAATAGCTGCCAGCTCTGTTCTGTTCCTTGATCCCCAAGAGCAGTTTCCAGGAAGTACCATTAACAAATTCCTCAAACAACGAAAAACTTACTCTCCTAAAATTCTGAATCTATTCTGTTTTCCAAAGTCAGCTCTGCACACTTTTTTTTTTTTTTTTTTAAATGTAGGAAGAAACCCTGCTGCCTCTCCTTCCTTGCCTCCAAAAAGTCCCAGGCATACACTTTCTTAAACTTGTCTTATTGACTACATTAAGCAATCAGTGCTCAGTCTTCTCTATATTCTTTATGCTCCTTCAATGGACTCTGAAAGATCCTCCATACCTTGCAGCGTTTTTTTCACAGCTCTCTATCTTATCAGAATAGCAAGAATAGGCAAGGGAGTATGATGTCATCTAGCTATACTTATTTATGAAGCAGATTTCTGTAAAAATTCCAAGACAAACCCAATTAGCCCTTGTATCACCACATTCTGGAGCATTATCAGTACTGTTGCAACCACCTAGCAAAACTTTTTCAATTTTAGCAAGTACAAGCAAGACATATGTCATTACATTTGTCCCATGAGAGATGCAAAAATTACTCAAGAACCAAACTTAAGTTAAAACTATTACAGAACAGTTTACAGTGTAAAGGTAGCAGCTCACTCTATTTTATATGAGCATTTAATTTCTGCTGTTTCAGTTTTAATTTCTTAGTATGCTTCTATTAGTCATATATTACCTTCAGCTGTGGTGAAAGTATTTCCTTTTCTCTCACTGATTCTGTAATATCTGGAAACATTCCATGGTACTGCAGATAAGCCACGAAACTGGGATCTAGGTGGTCTGACGTTTGTAGCTCCTGCTTTAGTTTAGCTGCCAAATTTGAGCTGGTATCTGAAGAAAGAGACGGGGCCCAAAGGTGTTACATAGATGAAAAGAACATCAAACCACCATACTTGCTTGCAAGTTAACCAGAATTTCTTCTGTTAGTACGAATGCAGGGTCAGCTGAAGTTAGTTGGTTGAGATCTCAACTAACTTAAGACATTTTAAGTTGCCTTTAGAACCCGAGAAAGTGCTGTAGTTAAGCCAGGACTCACTAGAACCCCATGTCTCCTTTTCAGTATGCAAAGATGAAAAGGCAAAAGCAGACTTCTGCTAGTACAAATATGTAAGTCTAAACTAAGAACCACCTGACAAACACACAGATTTCAATTGAGAGATCTACAGTAAAAGAAAATGGAAGAAAGAGAAAAGGTTAGTATATTTTTATACTGAACTTAACAAAAGGTTAAAGGAATCTACAAAGTTCAACTTACTGCTGTCATATCCATCGCTCATCACATCTGCAGCAGATGCTCTTACATCATCTTGTAAATCAGAAGGGGTTAAAGTTAGGTTACCAGCTTCTCTCATCTGCTTGGAAATAAGTTAATTTAGTTTTCTGAATCCAGCTGTAGAGTTTTCTGCATTTACACCAACTTTAATACTAGTGCAGATTTTAGGAAATGCCTACTTATGGTAGTGTTAGAGATGGCAAATACCATAATGAATGAAACATTGCTGCTCTTTGGAAGCCATTCCATCTTTTTTTTTTTTTTCTCCATTTTAATAGTCTTAAGGAACAGACATGTGTTTATAATTAATTACCTTTCAAAAGCAAGGCACAAAAATATTCAACCAAAGATTAATTTTCTGACATACTGATTTTATCCTCGTGTGAAATGATACAGACACATATACTTAAAACAATTCCATTAAAAAGAAACACCTCTGTTCTTCAGTTTTGAAACAATCTTTCTTAACACTCAATGGTAGATATTCATAAGTGGAGAACTGCTGCAGTAAATTGAGTACCATGGTAACAAAAAAGTTTCACAGGTTTTAGCTTAATTTCCATTAATTTTTAGCATCGCTGCAAAAGTACCAGGATTTCAAGAGTCCTCTCAACAAATCCTTTGACACCATAAGGGCAATATCCATGTTTTTACTTTCACCACATCAGCAGCATGCAAGATGCAAAGCCTGCTGTAAACAGCTTATAGATCGATTCTAGGTTTTGGAAGACTGCTTTCAATTATTAGAAGCAGTGGTTTACAGTGTTTTAATACAGGCCAGAATGTGCTCCACGATTTGACAGTGAGAGAAGAACTAAAAATCATACATTCAGAACATTACTGGACCTATCCCTTTCAGTATGTATGTTTCTACTACTTTGAGCCAATAGCCCAAAAATTATCCAAGGGGGACAGAGCCAAACAGTGCTGTTTCACTAGAATTAAATCAGACATGAAATATCACTTACTAAAATCATCTTCTCCATATCTTCATCATCAGAGTTGGTACTTTGAGAGAAAGCTGGAGATTTTTTATCTGCTCCTACTGCTGCCTCCTCACTGCCTTTATCATACAGGTTAGAGTATCCCAGCAAAAGAGAATTATCTTGCATGGATGACCTGGATTGTGTAATTTCAAAATCTGTGCTTTCAACTTCTGAAAAGGGTGTCAGGTGAAGAACTGGTTGAAGCTCCATGCTTATATCTTGCTTTCTCACAATCTCTGGTGAGCCCCACGAAGCCATACCTGCAATGGAATTCTGGAAGTCTTTTGAAGTGTCTTTGCCTATATTAAAATTGTGTTTTGGAGACTCAGCAGTTTGATTTTTCAACATTTGCTGGCAATGCTTTTTCAAGTCTTGCTCCTCTTCAGACTTGGTGATTATGTCCAATTCCTGAGTCAAGATACTTTCTTGTGATTGGTCAATCTGAGTTTTTGGATTTATATTGTGAGTCATCAAGTCAAACATAACTTCATCTTTTTCCTACAATGCAATAACACATACTAATTGTTAATGGAATTTAAGGATGATTTTGCAAAATGAAAAACATGCACTTCAAAATATCTTCTCAAAGTTAATAGTCGTATCTTTTATTATTCCCAGGTTTTATGTAAAAACAATCCAACAATTTAGTGTATTTTATATGCAAGCTAACTGGGCTTTTTAATAAGCGTATCATCAGTAGGAGAAAAAAAATAGTCCTTGTAGTAAGGATATTTATTTCTGCAGAGACGACTTTTGTATTAATCAGGAAAAAGGGTCTTCCTTGTAGTTATATAGATGACTTTCCTACTTTCAAATAAAACCAAATCAAAACCTTTTGCTTACTTAACTAAACAATTCTCTTAAACTATCTTAAAGCTTAATTCCTGAGTGAGGGAATTGGGAAAAAAATGTTTAAGTCTACATATGGTTCCTTTGCCTGCTATTTCACTGCACGATAATCTGTTGACCATCTACTTCTAGTCACTGAAGGGAACAGCAACATGGATTCATGTCCCATCAAGTGACACAGAGCAGCCATATATACCAATATGCTATATCCTAAATTTTGCTGAGGCTTATACCTTTTATTATCCTGTTTCTACAGGAGTACTCTACCTTTTCTTTTTTAATTTTATTTCTTCCAAGCATCAAACAACCAACTTAGATCCCTGCTGATCAGCAACAGTGCAGACCATTTCTCAAACTCTGAGTCCCTAAAACCAGACCAAAATATTTCTATACAACCACCAACTCTGACAGACACCAACGGGGAAATACAACTAGCATGGGCACAACAGGTCTCTATCTTCATCAGTTATTGTGATCCTTGCACATAACTAGCTATTTTCTATGCTGAGTGCTTAGGTACCTGAATGGCCACATAAACTTTCCAGCATTTTCCCATAGTGTGAGGACATGGTCACAGACCAGGCCAAGGCTGAACTTCCACATTCAAACTATAGAGACATGTCAACACAGTGCCATAGAGCATGCAGATACATTCCTGCCTACCGTAGTACAAGGTCTCTCCTTTGGTCAGCATTTTTATATTAAGAGTTTTCTTTCCTTCCCTTCCCAAGACCTCTTGAAAATAGTGTTCTTCTGTCATGTTAATGCTTTTTTCAACAAGCAGGTGTACAGACACCACGGGAAGGATGCAGTCACAGAGACAGTGCTCCAACAAGTCCTTGACTTCTGGAGCAAACAGTGGAAGTCAAACCTTCTTCCTGTCTTCCAGCCCGTGATTCACTGCACCAGGAGGCTAATATCAAAATGGAATGCCTCTGAACCACATCATGAAAATACCTTTACTCTCATCCTTATAACCTCAGGGATCCGGTGTGGTAGGACATGCCATCACCAAGTGATTAAGGAACCCTAAGGCTAATGCCCAACTCAATGTGCTTCCAGGACTTACCGATGCCATTAATATAGATACTCCTAAGGGAAAAGTAGGCACAAGTGTACTCATGGCAAAGGCTGTGCTTCTTCTGTGGCAGAAAGGAGAGTCCAGAATATATACTGAGCATGCTAAGCTGCAACTTCTCTTCAAATGGTTCCATAACATACAAAGAAGGCTTGGCTACCTTGTTCACTCCAATTTTTCATCTTCAGTGCCCCAGACACTAAATCCTCTCAAAGCCCTCTCCAAAGCTGGCCCACCCACTGCCTTAAGACAGGTCTGTTTTCCCTCCTTGCTGCCTTCCCCCCTCATCAAATGAGATTTTTTTTTGATCCCTGGTTCTGTAGTTTCCTCTCTATTTTATTATCATCCTCCTGAAGAAGTTTTAACTGGACTAGAACAATCTGCCTGCCAAAGAACCCTGCTGGACAGCAGAGATTTGCCCCATTTTGTGAAGTGGTACCTCCCCAAGCATCCTGGAATCCAAGGTCTACACGTCACAGGCAACATATGCAGTCAACATCTTTGTTTGATGGTTCTTGTTGATTTTTCTTTCAATCACTCAATCCAATTAATTTTAAGAAAAAGTTATTCTTTTGATCTCTTAGTTTATGTGGCCAAGAGTCTAAATGATGTACTGTTTGAAAAGGTATTTTAGTTTATTTTAAACCTGCCACCACACAATTTGCATTTAATCCTTCATACTGCTTATATTGTAAGATACAGTTAGAAATTGTTCTCTCTCTCTTTTCAGACCATCATTTTAATCCTCTTGTGTTAATAATCCATTTCAGCTGATGAGTCCTAGCCTGTTTAAGCCTAATGTTAGCTGCAAGTACTTTACCCTTTTAGCTGCTCCTCCAAATTTCATTTTAATGTATATCCTAATTTTCATATCATTCCCACTTTTGAATACAAGAATAACTGTAGGGGTTTTCTTTGCAACTCTAATAATGCTGTGTTTGTTTCTGTTATGTTCACTATTACACAAAGGCTCTTAAAAGTTAGTAATTTGAACCAACTCTCATTCACCATTCAGGTTTAAGTAGAGAGCTGCTTAATCTCATGTGGGTTTTCTGCCTTGATACTCCAAGCAGCAGTAATTTCCTCTGAAGATGTCCTAATGCAAAATAGAACAGCAAGAAGTACTCAAATACTGTTCCTTTTCTCCTTCACCAGCTCTCAGGCTCATGGTCACTATCAGCTATGGATAGTTGATACTCCAAACCAAATATCATACATTTCCATATACTGGGATTAATTAGATCTACAGGAAAATGTCTATCATAATGACTGCACAAAGACACGGTAGTTTGTTTACTTTGACTCAACATATTCTCCAACTTTGACGATACACCTCCTCAGCCTACTATAAAACTTTTAGCACTTAAACATGGAAATACAAATACTGACATATATATATGAACTTAAACATTTCATAATTTAAGTTTCTACTTGAAAAGTGGTTTTTAGATCATTCAACTGCCCCCAGAATACCAGCATACCTTTACATCCTTCAAAATTTTACTAATTCTCTCTTCACTGAATCCTAACTCCTTTTCTGCTGAACCTAATTTAAAGTTCTTCTTTATTAGATGCCACCTTTACAAATACATTCTCATTCTGTGAAGTGTTCACAGCCGTTACCTCTCCCTGCATTGTGCTCGAAGAAAAATATTTTTGTGAGCTATTTCCTTATTCATATATATTGCTTATTTTCCATACATTTTCAAATTATATCTACAGTAACTATGACTTTAAAGTTGTAGATACACCTCACACTATTTCTATATTTTACATGACAAACAGCATACATAATGCAGTTGGCTGGATGTCACACAACATATTCTGGTAATCTAAGCTTGTAATAAATAATTATTACTAAGATGAGATCAAGCAGCTGTACTCTCGTGCTTGACAAGAAAAACAGTTTTGCTGCATGTGATTTCCACCAGAACGCTGATAACTGACTTTCATGGTTACTGCTACAATTAAGTGGCTATTACAACCTAAAAGAGACCTATAGAGATAGATAAACACAGTCAGTAAATCTGGTATATAGTGATTATTAGATCCTTGTCCAAAGAATATAAGTAACTGCCATAACCTAATATGCTATCTGCATAAGCAACATGGTCCTAGATGAAAAGTGGCTAAGCTCTGATCCTGCTGTGTATACATCCATTCAGCAGTCTGAAATACATTATTCTGCATAGGTCATTCAGCACTATTTCTGCCCAACCCCTTTTTCTGAGGGATTTCTGATACAAACCCTGAATGTACAGTATCACCTAGGTAAATGTCACTGACCCAAACTAGAACTTTTAAGCAAATAAAGTCACCAGTAATGATCACACATTTTGCATAGCTACACACTTCATTTTGCTTAAAAAAGAACAACTCTTCTACAAGGACAGGCTGAGAGAGTTGGGGTTGTTCAGCCTGGACAAGAGAAAGCTCCAGGGAGACCTTCCAGCAGCCTTCCAGTCCCAGAAGGGGGCCTACAGGAGAGCAGGAGAGGGACTTTTTGTCAGGGAGCATAGTAATACGATGAGGGGTAATAGTTTTAAATTTAAAGAGGGGAGATCTAGACTAGATACTAGAAAGAAATTCTTTCCTGCGAGAGTGGTGAAGCACTGGAACAAGTTGCCCAGAGAAGCTGTGAATGCTCCACCCCGGACGTGTTAAAGGCCAGGCAGGCTGGATGGGGCTTTGAGCAACCTGGTCTAGTGCAAGGTGATCCTGCCCATGGCAGGAGGGTTGGAACTAGATGATCTTTAAGGTCCCTTCCAACTCTAACCATTCTATGATTCTAAAATTAACATAAGGGATTTTACATAGCGATTATCCTATAATTTTTTAAAATAAGGAGAGGTGGCATTTGAGTGTAATTTAAATAAGATACAACCTTTACATAATTCTATTTAAATAAGATACATCAGAATAGTTCAAAGATAAACAGAAGCCTAATGAAAACCCACTGTTACTACTGAGTAGAACCTAAGAACTACATCCTGTTGCAACTGCTGAGATATGAAGCAAAATGGCAAATTTGAAACATTCTGTAACATGACAGTAACTTTGCCAGTATGGTTTTTACCATTATTGATACCAATACTAAAGCTCAGTTATTTTGGAAATAAAATAATTCGACATACATTTGGAAATAAAATAATTCTACATCATTTCTACCTGGTGCTGAAAAGCTGTCCTCCGCTACAAAGGGGCAAGCAGTACAGTGTAAGTCAACCACCTTATATTTTTATACCTATATCATACTGTCAGTCAGGATACCCAAAACCCACAGAAGCCTGACACCTAACTTTTTTCCTTTCCTATGCACTCAGAAATTCTTTTCATATAAGCTCTCAAACGAACACTTATGACCTCTGCAAACCAGCATTTAAAGACAGTAAGATGGTATGTAACAGACAACTACAGCTCTCTGAAAAACAGGTCCTCTGGGTCCTACTGTTTTCCAAAAGTTCACATTAGCCTTTCCAGAGCAAACAGTTCTAAAAAAAGACTCAACGTTAATACGAGAGAGAGTCTTAGCAAATAAAGATTTCTAAAAAAAAACCCCAACCAACCAACCAAAAAAAACCCCAGACCCAATACATATATTTTTATATAGCTCTCCAAGACAGCCACAAAGCATGCTAAACAGAGTTTTAGTGGCTTGTCAGGGATTAAATTTGTTCAGCCCACCCAGCTGCTGCTTTCTCACTCTCCCTCTTCAACAGATCAAGGGGGCGATATAAGATGGAAAGGGCTCATGGGTGGAGATAGAGGTAGGGCTATCACCTACTAATTACTTTCACAGGCAAAACAGACTTGGCTTAAGGAAAAATTACTTAATTTATTGTAATGAAAATAGAGTTGGATGGCAAGAAACAAAGAGAAACACTAAAACAACTTCCCTTCCATCTTTTCTCCCCAACCTTAATTTTGCGTTTTCATTCCAAATTCCTCTACCTCCTCCCCTGCAGTGTTTCTCACACTTTTTCTCCCTCACTCATCATGCAGTGTTTTGCCTTTCCTTGAATACATTTTTGGAGTGTTGGCATGCAGATGGCTGATGGGTTCTGTGGTGGAATCAGCTGTGCCCGACATGGAGCAGCCTCAGGCTTTTCTCAGAGAGGCACAGCTCCCCCACCGCCAACACCCTGGCATGTATACCCAATACATATCTTAGTATTTGTGCCCAAAACTATATCCAGCTCAGAAAAATTTACTGGATTAGGTTACTACACATGCTTGCCCTGTTTTTAGTCATTCCAGGCCACCACCGCTACCTACTGCTGAAGAAACTACACAAAGACAGACTCTTCCAACTCATTCACCAGTTGTTTTTATGCCACAGTATTAATTTTCACCCTTTTCTTACAGCACTGAAAAGGATAAGCTATAGGGGTTTATATGACACATAAAATTTGATTAAATTAGAAGAGAAATAGTACTATTAAAAAACAAAGCACATACCGGTTTATCAGTAGGGGAAACCAGTACTGCAAATGACTTATCCACATTTGCTTCCATTTCTTCCAGTTCCCCCATTCCTTTTTTAAGGGCTTTGCCTTTTCTTTCTCTCTGGCAGAACCACTCGAGAAGGTTAGTCTCTTCATGATCATGTTGCTCCTTTGGCTTGTATGACTCCAACTGTGAAATAAGTTCACCTCTTTCCAATTGTAAGGCTTCAAGCTCTTTCACATATGCCTCATTTTGATCTTTCAGTTTTGCAGTGCTATCTTGCAGTTCATTGATTTCTTTCTGGTAAGCTACTTCTTTCTGTTTCAATGCTTGCACCTGGTAATCAAGTCTAGAAACTTCTAACTGAAGACTATAAACATCTTGAGCCTGACTTGCATCCCTCTTTTCCAACTCAGTTTGAAGCTCTGCTGTCTCCTTTGTTAAGTACTGAAACTTGGTTGCCTCAGCTTCTCTTTTATCTGCCATACTCTTTATTTGCATATCTTTCTCTAGAAGATTTGCTTCCCTTTCTCTCACAGTATCTTTAAGTTCTTGAACACAAGAAAACGTTATCCTTGTTTCAAACTCTCTCTGAGAGAAATATGTCCAGAAAAGGCCATACTCTTCCTGAAGTGCATCGTACTGTGTTCTCAGAGAGGTTAGCTCTGCAACACACTGCTCCAATGACTCTTGTAATTTTTGGCATTTTTTCTCCAAAAGTTCCACTTCCATTTTGAAGTGTGATGCCTTCTCTTCCAGTTGTTGCTGAAGAGCTTCTCTAGCAGCTGAGACAAGCTCTAGTTCCTCCTGAAGTTCTCTCACTTTGGAGAGTTGCAATGCATTTCTTCTGTCTGGATCAATATCACCCTGACAACCTACCAGTCCCTTTCTCAACTCATTCTGAAGGTTTTCCACTGGCTTTCCCAATGCAAGTTGACAGAGATTATTGTGGTTGTCACTACCTTCATGATATACTGGTCCAAATTGTGCCAGCTCTTTTTGAAGCTTCTCAATTACCCCATGGAGTTGTTCTACCTCTTCATCTTTGTCCTTACACAGCCTTTCCTGGTCACCATGAAGGCGCTCAATAAGTAATCTGAGTCCTTTAATTTCAGATTTTTGGTCTTCCACAACCTAAGCAAAAGGATAAGGTCTGAACATTACTGTATGTAGACAGAACTACTAATGCACATAGAGTTTAAATTACATTTTTCTTCTGAATCATGCAAACAATTCACATACTTAATAACAGCAAGAATTTCACAGTTTAGCTGATAGCTACCTAGACTACTCTACTTTCCTAAGAGAATTATCAAATATATTTCACTTTTGTGAAATTTTGTATACCATGCTTCCCTCAAAAATCAAGCAATAAACATATAGTAAGGACTCTTACTTTATTCTCCAGAGTATCCTCTAGCTCCTGCTGGAGCCTCTTCATTTGCTCATTCAAGTGATCTATTTCTTGATTCTTCTCTCTAAGAAGTGTTTGTGGGAATGACAAGGCTGAGGAATCAGTAACACTGAGGTCCTGATTTTGCTTCAAATGGAGATTTGCTAGGTCCTCCTGATCAGAAAAAAAAAGCAATGTCACTATAAAGGACTTACTTTCTCTTGCAACCTAATGGCAGACCAGAACAAAGGGCTTTATTTAAACATTCCCCTCCCTGCTCTAATGTTGAAGAACACAAGAACATAACTGCAGCTACTTTCTTTATATTTGTACCACTGAATTAGATTACTGCAACATTTCTCAGCTTTCAAGAGATGAACACTCTAGTTGCCAGACTGATAATCAACCAGTTTTTGAACCTGCAACATTTGCTATGGCTGTAGAGGTCAGGAATGCACACAAAACTGTATATTGTCTACTAAATGATAACATTGTAGTTCATAATCTGTCAGGAAAAGATTAATAGTTAAAGCAAATGACTGCAAAAGATAATGCCATAAGCATGAATCTAGATTGTTTGGTGGTTTTTGTTGTACCGTAACCAGCATTAGCCTGGTAACAGTAACCCTTGACAACAGAGACAAAACTAAGTCTCTGTTTATAACACCAAGAGATGAATACAACACTCAAGAACAGAGGCCCCTGAAATTTTAGCTCTTGCACACTAAAGCTAAGGAAACCTACCTTCAACTGTGCATTCTCTAACTGAAGCTGGCTGATGCTGGAAGTATCAAGGTTTTTTTGCATCTCTAACTGCAAGTTCAGCTGAAATATCTCCTTGTTTTTACTGATCAAATTATCTTTATATTGTTCTAGTTGATCTAACAAGCTCGCAACCTAAAAAAGAAGAAAATGCATAGTTGTTTCAATTAAGTCCTGTTACTTAAGCAGAAAAGATACCACTTCACCCTATTATTTAATGAGAGCAAGTAACTTCAGCAAATTCTATGATTTAAACTGTCTCTAATCAATTTGCATTAAAATATTTGAGGCATAAAATGAGAGTAAGAAGCTAGTGTTCCAGCTCCACAGCAGCAAAACCTACTGAATACTGCAAAGGTGGCTGTTCATTTTCTTCTAAAAACACCTAACTGCTAATAAAAGATATGTTAATCTCGGCTCTGAACAATGAAGGCTTGACCACAGATGTAATTTGGCTTAACAATAGGAGACATGTTAGCAGTTGATACCTAATGTAACCAATAAGCAGTTATCACCATTCTCCTTCTCCTAGAAGGGAGAAATAACACTGTAGTACTAATCCCAGAAGTATAGCAATCAAATAGGTTATGAGCATGGACTCATATGGAGAGTCAATAACTACACATTTCTCTGTTTGTAGCTCTTTTAAAGCAAAGACCTATTTGGAAACACTGTGATCTTGCCACTCCCAGGTTTTATCATCTCTTGCCTTAATGGATAGCAAGGAAGATGGATTTGGGGAATGAAAATGGCTTAGTGGCTCCTGAAGTCGGGCTTCATAAGGTGTTGGAACTTTCATCTGTAAGAAATTAATTTTTATTATCTTACTTATTTGTGTACAATTAACCAGAGGATCACCCATATTTTTCTTCTTTGCATATCCTAAACAGAACTTTATGTTACATATATATACAGATAATATAATAATTACATAATAATCCATAGAGCAGGGGTGTGTGTATGTATGTATCTGTGTGTGTAAATCCAATAAAGGTTCTAAATAATTTGACCAATTATACCATATTTCAGCTTAGTTTAACACAAGTACTCATCGCTAGCATTCTCTGGCTCATGAAACAGAGAAGGTCAGACAACTCCATTAATGAGTAATTGTCCCTTCTGTTCTAAAAGGAATTATTGCTCACTCTCAAAGTAAAACCAAAATATAACTGCCTTCTGCTTCATTTCACCTTTGGAAGGAAAGAGAGAAATCAGTTTATAACAGATACTGATCAGTCTCAAAGTGGATGTGAATCGTCACAACACAGTTTCCAGTGGGAGAAGAGATGGACTGGGGGATATCAAAAAGAAAAGCAAGAAAAAGCAAGGTTAGATACGACCAAAGGACAGAGAATATGGGGTAATAAGACACGTTTACTACAGGATTAGTCATTGGGCTTTTGAATTCTTACATTCCCTGCTACAAATCTGCACAAAATGTTTCTGCAATTATGAGAGGTACTTAAAATTTCACAGGACCCTACCAAAACTCTTACCTCTCTCTCCTTTGCCTGAAGTGCTTCCTGCTCTGCTTGTAGCTGCTCCTTTAGTACTGGGACAAAACTGCCGTCTGCTGGTACTCTGTGCCTTGCTTCATCCAGTTTGGACTGTAGAGCAGAGATCTGAATGAGGTTATTGTACTGTTGCTGTTGCAATGCCTCTTTATCCTGCAAAGTATTTTTTTTGTATGTTAGAATTAATTCTTGTCAATACACATAGTCACCTAACCAGAACAATCCTGCTAAAAATACTTCATCATTCCTGACAAACTCGAGCACAAGAAGAAAAAAAATCCCAAATGGCCTATGAAGAAATAGGAATGCAAAACAAATGAATGTTTATTAACTCACTTAAGTTTTACCCCTTTATTTTTTCTACCCTAAATTTAAAAATGTAAGATAGTTTAGCATTCAGTGATATAATTCCTTAATTACAAACTGTTTTTTTATCATAGAATCATAGAATGGTTAGAGTTGGAAGGGACCTTGAAGATAATGATTCCAGGGAGATTTCCAACCTCCCTGCCATGGGCAGGGACACCTCCCACTAGAGCAGGTTGCTCAAAGCCCCATCAAGCCTGGCCTTAAATACTTCCAGGGATGGGGCATCCACAACTTCTCTGGGCAACCTGTTCCAGTGCCTCAACACCCTCAATGTTCATCTTGTTCTTGTAGCCATTTCTGAATTTATTATGGTACCATACATTTACCAAGCTAAATTTAAGAGGTGGAGGCTTAGTTTACTTTAAGAGATGGAGAGTCTTGGGTAGATCAAAAAAAACCAACTACAAATACTTCATGTTAAGTCAGAATGTGAAGCACCAGCACTAAGTTTCTGTCAGATCTGTTGTCTGTCAAGCTACCACAGTTTTACTTATTTTAGACACTTCTCCTTTGTCCTCTTTCCTCTCAGTCCTTCTCAGGAACTGGGTCAGTCCAAGGAGGAAGCTTCACTTGGAAAGCCACCCAATCAGCAGGCATACGTATCTGCACTTAATACAATGAAGGAAAACTGGACAAGAAACCTAAAGCAGTAACTTCCTTGCTCTTCAACATTATTCTCTCCATAGCTCAACACATATATCTCTAACTGAGGGGTTATTTTAGACTCATATGATTCGCCAAAAAATTATGTAAAATTTGACCATCTTGTCTCTAATCAAAGAGAAGTAAGACCCAGAGTACATAGACAGTATCTTCTGTTTTTAAAATGAAAGAAGTATCAATTAAAAAATGAAAAATAAATTACAAAGGTAATGCTGTATTTCAGTATCAAAAAAACATGCCGAAGATCAGGTTTTTAAAACAATCCACACCCATAATTAACAGGCCACCTGATTTCTACCGACTGACACTCAGCAAGCCCCCGCTGACTGGTGAGCTCCGAGGGCAGTCAGGCACACACAGCACAAAAAAGCAAAGCAAATTCTAGGGGAGACAGCCAGTTAGTGTACAAAGTCGTGTCATTCACACCTAATATCACTGGCAGGAAAAAAAAACGTAATAATTATGAAAGCATCACCTACACTTTTTTTGTGTGTGTGTAGGAAAGCACCTATCACAGACTTATTTTTGTTTTTCCTGAAGGTAAAAATGAAAACTCAAGAAACCTTCAATATGAATCAGCCCCTCAGGTGTCCTGCTCCAATGCATGAAAGGACATGACAACAACAAAATCCAAGCAACAAAAGAACCTTTTTTTGTTTTATATCAACTAAACCCAAAACATGATCAGCACCATTTAAAGCTCCTCTCGATCACTGACAAGAGTAACAATGCACAAAACCAGATTCCTGCAGAACTGGGCTGCCTCAGCCGTTCCTGCATGTTCCTGCATTCCTGCTCACGGCGCCTGCAGCACACTTCACACAAGAGTTAAGTTTCTCCCAACACCCTCTGGCTGCTATCTTCTCAGGTTGCTACAGTGACTCAGCAAAAAAACAAGTGGCAACACAGGCAAAAATCACAGCTTTACATAATGCACTTGCACTGTAAAACCTCCCCACACATAGTCTAATACTTCATCTTCTTTCACTGATACCAAAATCCATAGGATCACAGCCTCCCTAAATTCTTCCTCCACTGGTGCAGGACCCTACATATGCCCTTGTTGAACCTCATTAGGTTCTTCTCTGACCAGCTCTCCAACCTGTCCAGGTCACACTGGAGGGAGGCACAGTCTTCTGGAGTGTCAACCAGCCCTTCCACTTTGGTATCAGTGAACTTGCTGAGGATACACTTGGTCTCCTCATGCAGGTCATTGACAAATACGTTGAACAAGATGGACTGAGTATTGACCCTTGGGGGACACCACTGCTTACAGGCCTCCAACTTGACCCTACTCCATTAATTACAACTCTCTGAGTCCTGTCACACAGACAGTTCTCAAACCTGCCCCCTCATCTAGCCCACACTTCCTCACTTTCTCAATGAAGATGTTATGGGAGACAGTGTCAAAAGCCTTGATGAAGTCAAGGTAGATGACATCTGCTGCTCTCCCCTCATCCAGCCATCCAGTTATAACATCACAGAAGGCTATCAGATTGGTCAAGCATGATTTACCTTTGATAAATCCATGTTGACCACTTTCAATGATTTTCTGTTCTTCAGGATGTTTGGAGATGACATCTAAAACAAGTCGCTCCATTACCTTCCCAGGGAAAGGTAACAGACTAATCGGCCAGTAGTTCCCTGGGTCCTCCTTCTCACCCTTTTTGTAGACTGGAGTGATATTTGCCTTCCTCCAGTCCTCAGGCACCTCTCCTGTGCTCCATGACCTTTCAAAGATGATGGAGAGTGGCCCAGCAATAACATCTGCCAGTTCTCTCAGCACTCACGGGTGCATCCCATCGGGGCCCATGGACTTAGAGATGTCTAGTTTGGCCAAGTGGTCTCTTACCCAGTCCTCCTCTGCAGAGGGAAGATCCTCCTCTCTCCAGATCTTCCCCCTTTTCTCCACAGTCTGGGATTTACGGGGGACAGTTTGAGCAGCAAAGACGGAAGCAAAGAAGGCATTCAGTATCTCTCCCTTCTCTGTGTGTTCCTCCACTAAGGCACCCACCCCATTCGACAGGGGGCCTACATTTTCCCTAGTCTTCCTTTTTCTGTTGATACACTGAAAGAACTTCTTCCTGTTATCTTTAACCACAGTGGCCAAGTTGAGCTCTGCTTGAGCTTTGGCCCTTCTCATTTCCCCCCCTGCATAGCTTTGCTTACTCTTGGTACTCCTTAGAAGTTACCAACCCCCTTTTCCAGATATAACAAACTTTTCTTTTATTCCTGAGGCCAAGCCAAAGGTTTCTATTTAGCCAGGCTGGTCTTATTCCCCATTGGTTCGTTTTACAAAACCCAGGGATGGCCTACTCATGTGCTTTAAGAGTTCCTCCTTTAAGTATGATCAGTCTTCCTGGGCATATATGCCCCTTGAGGACTGTCTTGCAAGGGACACTTTCAACCAGGCTACTTAAAAAGGCAAAGTCTGCCCTTCAGAAATCCAAGGTGGCAGTTCTGCTGGCTCCCCGCCTTGCTTCTCCAAGAATCAAGATTATTTATGCTTAATTAGGATTTTTAAGAAGGACCAAATGACAGCTAAATGAGGATTTTAAACTTGGATTGATAAAGGAACTCTGTTTAACAGAAAGCTAAGATTTCAGAAAAAAGAGCAACTTGTCCACAACAGTATTACCATCTCCATCCACTCCAAGGCAAGCCAGACAGAAAGCTAATGGGCACGGCTTTTGTATTTGGATAAAAATCACAGAATAGCTTAAGCTGGGAAGGGTCTCTAGAGCACTCTGGTCCAACCTCTGATTCAGAGCAGACTAACTTGGGACTATTGCCACTACGAGCCCTTTTTTCAACAGAACATTTGCCTGACCATTTCCCCCTACCATTTAATTGGTATTTCCCTTGTTGCAGTTCATGCCTATGCATTTTCCCTTGTTGCAGTTCATGCCTATGCATTCTCATCCTTTCACTGTGCACCTCCAAGTCTGATTCCATTTTCTATATAACCTCATATTTTGTGGTTGTAGGCAACAATAAGGTCTTCACAAAACTAAATATATCCTGTTATCTCAGTCTCCCCTCAAACATCATTTGCTCCAGCCCCCGGCCATCTTGAGGGTTCTTTGTTAGACTTGTTCCAGTACATCAATGTCCTTTTTGTACACAGGAGTCTAAAAGCAAGCAGGTCTCCAGATGCAACCTCACAAACGCCAAGTTGATAGGAAAAATAGTACCTAATAAACTAAGACTGGCTGGTCTATATTACATTAGCTGAAGGCAAAACAAAACAATATTTTGTTCAATATTTTTAAAATGAAAAATAATCAAAGCAAATATTTGTAGAATTAGTAATTAAACTAATAAACTTAGTTTAGACCATGCTGTTATCAAATCTTCAAACTTGACAGATGAACCAATATTTAACCAAGGAAAATTGCTGGGAGGAAACTGAAACATAGTTTAAGATGACAGAAAAGGTTACTCAGATGTTTGGCAAAAGAAAAGTACTTTTGCTAAATGGAACATAATTCTTAACTCTAAACTGTGATTCAATCTGCAGTAGCAACAAATATTCAATAACACTATATTCTCAGGAACTTGCAGAGAAGCAAGAGAGCAGCTCTAATCCACGCAAACAAGAGAACTGTCAAAAAGCTGTAAGGAGGGTTATAGTTTGCAAAACCAGAGTTTGTTTAAAACTGTGGCTGTAATACCTGCCCTCAATACAACAGTTTATACCTGACACCTAGTGCTGAGTTAGTCTCAAACAACATTGTAATGCAGTCATTGATATCCCCCATAAAGACACTGTGTGCACAGCGCCACTCCCATTTAAATAAGTATTTTAAAATTACTTGTTTTAATTCTGTTTCCACTTTCTTCATTTTTTGCAGTTGCTGTTCCAAGTACTGTACAGTCATTGAGATCTCAGTATGGCTGTGCTCCAGTTCTTGTACCTGCGCCATCAGTTTTTCTATCTCTTTATCACGAGTTGCAATTTCTTGGTGGTTTTGCTCCTTTTCTAATAACAGCTTATTGTAATCGTCCATCTTGCCTTTTATTTCTGCTTGCAAGGATTCTACCTATACAGAAATCACATTATACAGATATTCAGGCAATACAGCAAATTTCCAATTGGAAGCAAGAGTAATTTCATGGCAAAACAGGTGGAGTTATACTACGGACTTTAATAAGTTAAAATCACAGATGAAAATAAAACCAAATACGGACAGAAAAGATGAAAAAGTAACGTTCTGAAATCTTGTTTTCCAAATGCAGCAGTTTTTCTCAATATTTGTAGATTATTCTTCTCAGTATTTATAGCATTCTAGCAAAGTGCAGGATGAAAGCATATTCTCAAGACTCAGTGGTCAAGCGTGTGGGTTGGTTTATTGGGGTTTTTTTGTTTGCTTGGTTAACATTAAAAATCCCCAAGGTTACATGAGTTTAGTAATAGCATAAGATGCATTTATGTAACCTCAGCACCCTCTTCCATTACTTCAAGGAATTCCAGTTTAAAGGAAGATACCAAGAACTGAACAATAAATATGCTCTGTAACATACTCAATACCTGCAAATGACAGAAATACAGTAGTCAACATAGAACAGGTACTCTTTTTCCAAAAAATTGCTTAAATATGTGGAGAGTAATTTTGCATTTGAGTTCACTGAGATCCAATCATGTACAGAGCTGCAGGAAAACAGTCACTCATTCATCCAAGTAATTAAAACGAAGACAAGGCTAGAAGCTTTGGTGCATTACAGAGAAAGAAAAGAATCACATATGACAGAAGTGATTAAGAAGTCATCAGAAGTGATTATGTCATTAAGAAAGCAAGATCAGATAGCAAAGCAATGGGAAACGTTCTAAAGAAGAAAGAATTTGGTCAATACCATCGAGCAAGGAATATGAGATTTTACAAAATAAATGCTTTGTTCATCAATAAGTATATGAACTATTGCAAATTCCACTTCAATATTATAAAGTAAAAAACCTTTATATTAATACAGAACTTTACATCTTCAAAGCATTGTACAGCTATTACTAAAGCAGAAAAACTCTACAGAGAGTTAATTTAGTCAAATTAATAAGCATAGAGAGCATCACAGACTAGTTTAGAATACCAAAAGTGATTAACATTACATTTTCAACTGCTTACAGGCATGTATACATTTCCTTAGTTCTGTATATATCTTTTTTTTTTTTCAAATATTTCTCTTTAGCCTCAGGCACACTAATAACTGTCATCCACCTAACATCTCGGATAGAAAGCAAGCTATGGTCTTAACAGTTTGACATTTTGAATAACCTGACATATATCCTTTATGATTCTGTATAACCAAGGCTGACTCAGGGGTATCTTTTAGGTACAAACAGATCTTCAATAAGTAACATGGTCTTCAAAATAAAAATATTTACAATTCTTTTTCTGATCTTTGTCACAGCATAAAGAACACCTAGGCTACCTTTGTGATGTATTCCATAAATCTTAATGCCAGATAATAGCATTTATGCAAATGAGAAGCCAAGCCTGATACAGAATGATGCCACTTCTTAAGAAGCCTAAGGAAGTCTTACAGAAGGCCTAATCAGAGGTTACAGAAAGCAAGTGACAATCAGGTGCCCTTCAGCACAGAAAATTCAATCTATCAAAGATGCAAGATCTGTTCCTACAAGATCTGCTTCTCTAACACTGAGGTACACAATTTCATAAACTGTACAAAAGTGATTTGATGTAAATAAAATTAAGTGGTATACATGTGGAAGTTTAGTTATGAGCAGGGCTGCAAACAAAAGCGGAAGGCTAAGGCACTGTGTATCATCATAATTCCATTATTTTCATAATGCTCTTTTTACAAAGAGCTTCAAAAGCTCTTTTACAGTAAGTAACTGCCCGTATTAAATTTTAAAAATAAGCATAAGAATGAAGCACATATCTAAAGGAAATTAAATTAAGAGCTGTTCCTCACTCCCTGCACAAATTATGTCACCCTAAAACACATACTCTTCTCTCTCAGGCAAGGTAAAGCAGCCTTAACATATGAAGAACAGGAAAAACTAAACTAAAGCAGATTAACTAATAGAAGGGATCGAAAGGAAAAGGAAAGAAAAGTTCAAGAGATGTTCATGCTATTTTCCCATACCTGTAGAAGCAATTCATAGTTCTGTATAATGTTGGTTTATGTGAAAAAAAAAAAACAACAAAACAAAACAAAACAGAAGTTAATCTTTGAAACCAAGCACCAAACAAATGAACATGTGAAAAAGTACTGATTTATAAACTTAAAAAGGACAAGGCATGTAAAGAATACCTCTTATTTTCAACTGTATTGCTGGAAAAATTAAACACATTTAGAACCCAGAAGTCTTCCCTCCAGTGTGCTTTGCAGAGCAGAGTGTCTGTACTGTTGTCCTCAGTTAATTTAAATCAGATTCACAGGCTGTAAAACTTTACTGTAATGTAAGTAAAACATTTCTTTCCATGTCCATAAGAAATAAGTACACTCTTACTGCCTACATGTAAGACCAGCCAGCTGGAAAAAGTTTACTCTGGGAGATAATTATGAAAATTTTTAAAAATGCCTCAAGAGCCAGTCCCCAAGACAATACAGGTTATAGTATTTAACTGTAGTAACCAAACTCCTTTGGCCAGTAAGCGTGATTTCACTCACCCTATACTCCCTGGGCTCTCCTGACGTCTGTGATTTTGCTGAAAGTTTTAATTGTTCTTCCAGTTTCTGAATTTCCTGTTGAAAATCATCACGTTCATGTTCCCTTTCTATAGCTTGTTCCTGTAAATGCATACAGAAATAATGAAATATCTTTTCAAAGAAACTTTGCATTTCATTAAAATATTGAGTACAAGAAAAACTTGAGGCTTGTTTTTGTGGTAAAGAAACGAAAATGTGTTATTTTTAAGTAACCACAGCAGTCCTGAAGGTAGAGCTAAAATTACAGGTAAAATAAAAAACCACAACTTTTTATTACAATATATTTACAAATGACCATTAGAAAGTAATAAAAAGGAAAAAATGATCCTGTAATACTACAAGAATTAAAAAATACCTTTTTTTTTTCTTTTACAAGACTACAATACCAAGGTCTTAACTTCAAACAAAATGGGAAGTATCCTATCTTCTCAGTCTCAGTAACAAACTAGGAATATTTAAATAGTTATCATGTTCAAAACCATGGAACTGTGGTACCAAGCTTGCTTACATCCATGAATTGCCGCTGTTTTTTAAGCTGTTTTTCAAGAACTTGAATTTGCTGTTTCAATTCAGCAACCTCCAATAACTGTGTAGCTAGGTCTTGATTTCTATGCAGCTGTTCTTCCAGTTCCACCTCCAAAACTTTTATTTGAGAGTTTAAGTTGGAATGGTCCTTTTCTGCCTGACATTGAAGCTCTAATTTCTCTTTTGCTAAAAATTCTATTTCCTTGAGTAGACCTGAATAAGAACACAAAAATAGCAACAAAGTTGTCAGTGGAGATACAAAATCAAATTAAGTCTAAGATGAGACTAAATTCAGGTACTTTGGACAGAATCAAAACCAAAGAAAAAAATCTCCAGACTGGGTCTGTAAGAGAGACAATACAAAGTCTGGTACTTTGTATTTCACAGAAACTGCCCACTGTCTCTGTGAAAGCCATTTCTGTCATAAGACTGCTCTATGATGTAGTAATGGAGGACATGGGCATCTGTTCTCAATCCCAGAGTGAATCCTGGGTAGAGATATTCTAGGCACGTAGAATTACATAACAATGAAGAAGAGACCTCTGGAGATGATCTAGTCCAATCCCCCAGCCAAAGCTATCATTCAAAGATGATAGAGAGCAGCCCAGCAATGTCTTCTGCCAGATCCCTCAGCATTCACGGGTGCATCCCCTCAGGGCCCATGGACTTGTGGCTATTGAGTTTACTTAACTGTTCCCTAACTTGGTCTTCCTCAATCAAGGGAAAGTATTCCTTCGTCCAGACTTTCTCTGTTTCCTTCAAAGTCTGCAGTTCTGGAGGCCTGGCCCAAGCAGTAAAGACTAAAGCAAAGAAGGCATTCAGCAACTCCACTTTCTCTGTCACCATGGCATCTGTTTCATTCAACAGCAGGCCCACATTTTTTCTAGTTTTCCTTCTGCCTCCAATATATTAAAAAAAAAAAAAAAA
>VZRU01001952.1:34072-49971 GCA_013398155.1 Pedionomus torquatus
AAAAAAAAAAAACCAACAACCTTTCTTGTTGTCTTTGACATCCCTCACCAATTTTAATTCCAAAGTGGCCTTGGCTTTCCTCATTTCATCCCTGAATACTCTAACAGCATTCTTGTTATCTTCCCAAGTGGTCAGTCCCTTCTTTCGCATACTGTAAACTTCAATATATATATATATATAGTCCTCAATAGCCACACTCCAGTCATAGGATTCATTCCACCATGTTTCAGTAACTAGATCATAGCTTTCCAGTGGAATGGTAGCTTCCAGCTCCTCCTGTTTGTTGCCCATGCTGTGTGCCTTTGTGTAGAAGCACTTCAGCTAGGCTGCTGGCTGTGTCACCTTCTTAGAGGAACAACCCTTGAAGTGTCTCACAGGTGTTTCTCTGTTGACTTCCTGGCTCATCTCCATAATATTTTGACTGCAGCGCAGTGTCACCAGAATGCCTCAGGGCAACAGGCTGAAGGCCTTTACTAGCACCTTGTTCCTCTAACCCTGATGCGATGCCCCAACAGCTTGTCGCAGACAAGCCTGATATTATTATACCTCTTCCCCTTCACATCTAGTTTAAAGCCCCACAATCTCTTGGGCAATAACCTCTATTTCAGATGTATTCCATCCTTAAGTTCAAACCCCACACGCCACTGTCAGCCACTCAGTCTCTCACACCCATCCTTCCAGCTGCCCCATCCTTCACTGTTCCGTCCTAAATCCTTGCTAGCCCTTCCATTCCAATTTCCTGTCCTGCTTCATATCCCTTCCTAATCAAGCTATCCAATACAGAATTAACAGACAGAAATGCAAGTTAATGGAAAAAAAGTAATTAGGCTAAAAGATTTTATATGGAATTAAATGTTTCATAGAAAGCAGATATCAAATTTTGGCAGTCTCAGTAAGTGTAATCTGTTTGAGCAATTTCTTAATTATTTTTTTTTAAAGCACATGTTCCCCAAGCATATAAATATAGTTTAAAGCAACATGAATAGAGCACTAGATCACAGATTTGTTTCTTTGTAGGGACAAAACTGTTATTTTATTAATGCTAATTCAAATAATTCCCCAGACAGAGGTGGAATAATTATTGCCTCAAACCTCTCTTTTAGTTCCTGCCAGGAGATTCAAAGCAGAATTCAGTCCAGCAGGACTCACTGGCACAGACTTAGAAACTCTGCAGTCTGTCATATGTTTCCATGATGTGAAACACTGGAACAGGCTGTCCAGAGAGGTTGTAGATGCCTCATCCCCAGAAACATTCGAAGTTAGGTTGGACAGGGCTTTGAGCAATCTGATCTAGTTGCTGGTGAAAGGTCTGGGAGGAATGTCCTACAAAGAACAGCTTAGGACTTTGGGTTTGTCTAGTTTGGAGAATGGAAGGCTGAGGGGTGACCTCATTGCTCTCTACAGATTCCTGAACAGTGGATGTTGAGGGGGAGGTGCCCTGAGATCCAGTGATAGGATGTATGGGAATTGTTCAAAGCTGCACCAGGGGAGGCTGAAATTGGGCATTTGTTTAGGAAGCATTTCTTTACCAAGAGGGTTGTCAAACACTGTAACAGGCTTCCTAGAGATGTAGTCGAGGCCCCAAGTCTGTTAGTGTTTAAGAGGTATTTGGACAAACTCCTCAATAACTTTTGGTCAGCCCTGAAGATGTCAGGCAGTTGGACTAAATGATCATCATGGGTCCCTTCCAACTGAAAATGTTCTATTCTGTTCTAGTTGAAGATGTCCAACCCCTTCTGCAATGAGCCAGGGTTAGACAACCTTTAAAGGTTTCTTCCAATTCAAACTATTCTATGTACAACACAAGCATTTTCATTGCACTATATTGCATAGCCAAAAGAAAGAACACAGAAGTATGGCAGCCCACAAGAGGAGGGAAATGATGGAATTAAGAGTCAGAAGAGAGGTAAAGAAAAGAAGATGAGGTAGGAGAGAGGTGAGAGACATAGAAGAGTTACAGGAGAATGATACAGAAGGGCTGAAAGGCAGGCAGGAGTCTACAACAGAGGTTCCTGAGTAGTGGACAGATAATTGCAACATACAGACTGCATCCAGCCAAACACAACGGTCCCTATATTTGAGTCCATTCTCTGAAATTTAGAGTTTTTACAGTCCTCTACTACCAACAATGGAGGAATTCAGCAGAAATACCATCCCTGGAAATGTTCAAGACCAAGCTGGATGGGACTTTGAGCAAGCTGGTCTAATGAGAGGTGTCCCTGCCCGTGGCAAGGGAGGTGGAATGAGATGATCTTTAAGGTCCCTTCCAACCTAAACCATTCTATGACTCAATGAAAACTGTTTCTTGCCGTCTTTATTTCTAACCTAGGCATGCAGTATGTACAGCTACCTGTTGTGTAGTCTGCTCAGGCAGGAAAGATCTATGCAACACAGCTGAAGGTGGTACTGAGGTGACATAACTGAGGGTAGTGTAATGTTGGCATTATCAGAAATGGAACAGTAGTGATCCCAAATAATAAAATTTCCACTGAAAGACAATACAGAGAAATTAATTTATAGAAGTGCTAGAATAATATGTAATGCTATTTAAATGATTCGCAGATTCATCAGGGTCAGGCTGGATGGGGCTTTGAGCAACCTGGTTTTAGTGGGACCTGTCCCTGCCCATGGCAAGGGCTTTGGAATCCAATAATCTCTAAGGTCCCTTCCAACTCTAACCATTCTATGGTCATTAAGAACCAGCATAATCTAGCCTTGAGTTCCTACAGAGTTCGAGTTACATTACATCATATCGCATACTCTGTGGGGCTAAAGGAGTGATGCAGATAAGGAAGGAGTTAAGTAGGTGCAGATAAGCAGTCCACATATCAGAGTATGATTTGGTATTTCAGTGGCTGTCTTTGGCTTTTTGCAGCCTTTTATATGTTTAATATATTCGCCTCACCTTATCCTTCTCAAGAACACTACCTTTTCCACTTATGTACTTTCCTTTAAAAACCTAAACAGATTTTGAGTGTGATCGTTAAAATCTTTCCATAGTCACTTTTACTGATGATGTGTGTGATCATTTTGCCAGGGCAATGCTGGGGAACATGGGAAAAGCTCATGCATGAAACTAAGTACATGTCATCACCCCAATTTTTTCATAATTTAAATAATTTTCCAGGAGCAATTTATTTCTCCTGTGATTCTCCCTAGTCCTGAAAGCAGTCAAAAACCTTGAAGTTCCACTCATCTCTTCAACTGCAAGGTCAAATAACCAGCATTTCAGTTAACTCGGTGCTAGTTATCTGTTGCAACCAACTACCTGTAATTATTATATGCTTCTTATTTTCTCAGACACTTTCTATTTCTAACTAAGCATAAGACTACAGCAGCAATTTTCACCAATAGTATTATCATCTTAAAAACAAAGAACCAGCATAGCTTTTACAGGAAGACCCTACTAACCTCTGTACCAGAATGAGTTCAGTTCATCAAACAGAAGATTGGTATGTTATAGAAACACATTGCAGCATGCCCTGATTTTAGACAATTTTGCTTTCCACTAGTAGTGTCATACCCACTTCTCACCAAGAATTGCTTGCTCATGGGTTAGCTCCTGGAAGCGTTCACGCATATCCTCCAGCTCCACAACAAGGCGTCGTTCAGACTCCTCTTTCAAATTCAAGGCCTCTTCCAATGCAGCTTTTTCTGCAACATAGCCTTCAATAATGCCTAAAATCCCAAGTCAGAATGCAAATAAAGCAAGAGATAAACTCATCTATTGGAAAAAAACCACCTTGAAAACGTAAGTAATTTTTTTTTGCAAACAATGCAAGTGACATAAAAAGGAAGAAGTGCAAGATAATGTAAATTTACACTGCTTTTTGAAGTATCTTAAGATAAAAATGTGTCAGTTAATGTATTCTAACAGATTTTATGAGGCTACCATCTCACCAAATGTCTCCAAACATGTAGAATGTATATGGGGATCATTAAGTTTTGATGATCTGGGTTCACCTCACAACATAGGACAACTTGAAACAAACTTGGGCACTGAGGTTCAAAGAAACAACCTCCAGAATGTAAGATCAAGTGTTAAGATTCAGAGACCAAGTAATCCAGAAACAATTCACAGAAAGGAAGGAAACAGGATTTTGGAAAGAGCAAATAAGCCTAAAGGAGTATGACTGAAAAGAGGAATGGAAAGCAGATGCTATGATTAGGAGAGAAGCTCAACTTAAAGGACACACAAACCCTCAAAAGTTCTCCTACATAAAGGCAAAGACCACAAGTTGTAATCTAGGTGGAATCAGGCTGACAATAGCCTGTGATTGCATCGTGACCAACAGCCTCAGCCTTTTTTTCCCCACTTCTTACAGAAACTCTTTCTGCCTGCACTACCATCAAATGTTGCTCTAGTTTATGCTGAACCCTTCTAAGGTCAGATGGGTGCACTGATTTACACTGGGAGTGTTACCTTCTTTTCAATAATCCAAGCTCCCATGTTTAGACATGCAGGAATGCAAACAGCTATTTAAAAAACTCTAGTATCCTTCACACACAGTCAATAGTCTAAGTACAGGACTAAACACTATCACAGTTGTCCAAGGAAATGCATGAAGAGGATTAAGTAGCAATTTGCAAGAAAAGATTCATGCTTCAAGTAATTTAGTAACCTGAAACATAGAAAATGCATTATAAACAGGCAAATCAACAACAAAAGACACAAAAAGCGTATCACAGATATTTGGAGGAAGAAGCAATGAATAAATGTCACTGAACTCTTCATATTGGTTTCATTTTCTTACCCTCTGCTTTATGAAGCTCTAGTGCCAGCTGATTCTTTGCCTCACTTTCCTCGCTGAGGCATTCCATTAGCTCTTGGTGCCGACTAATCACTTGGGCTGTTTCCCAATTTTGTTGGCTGAATTCTTCAAATTGTGCATGGTTTTCACGCATTTTCTCCAGCTAAAAGTAAACAATTTCCCAGATCTTGGATGCACATGCAATGTAACAATACTATAGACATAAAAACTAATACCCTCCTAATTTTTTATAACATTAATACATTAAGATCCGGGATTTGAAGTTTCATTTCAGTACTAGATTCACTTTGTCCAAAACCCTTAGATACTTTAGTAACTCCCTATAGTCACATACTTGTATTTTTGCCACAAATCTTCAGGGACACAAATTTCTTTAGTCTGCATAAGAAGACATATTTTTCTGTTGGCTAAACTGTTCAAACTTGACAATTCCCGAGCCTCTTGAAATTCAAAGCATCCTTTACTTAAATTCTTCAAGAGATTCAGGCATGTCTAGCAGACAGTGAAGCCAACCTGACATCAGGTTTCCAACATATGGCGCAGTGCTGAGATTATCTATCTTGCATTCATACATGCAACATTCCCAAGTTCAAAGAAAAATAGAGCAACTCCATTACCATTTAGTTTATATTTAGCTTACCCTGGTGGATAGGATAATTCACAGATGTAAGCAAAATATGCTTGAATGCAGCTTATGAAGGTGACCTAGAAGCTAGGTCTGGCATGGCTTGGGTAAGTGCTTTAACCACAAGTTAATTACTTGTGGTTAAAGTGGAACCAGTATCAATACACAAAAATACAAATTTAAGCATGTCATTCTCAGAGGGCTTTAAGATGGTGAATATGTATTTTACACAGATGCTTATCTCTGGGTTGCTCCCCTGACGGGAAGATGAAATCTGAAATGAGAAGATGAAACAAAATTCCTTCCCTTCACATTTTCTCTTAAACTAAGGGCTTCCTTACTCAACAAACGAATTACAGTAGCACTAAATTTAGTCCTCTAAATATATACAGTACTCAGGCATCTATATCAGATTTACAACTTCTTTACCCAAAGCTGAATGTCTACACATTGCAAAACTAAGCATGCCAATACTTAAATTATTTGCCAATATTGAGTCCAGCTCTTTTTTTCACAATTACAAGGATATTTCCTTCTTGCTACATATCCCCAAAACATTTTTACATGGGACTGAATTTTCTTGAACCTGCTTATCAATGTTGAAGAAGCACTGATGTGCCGTACAATAAAAAAACCCTTAAACTCCCTTAACTCTCGGTATCCTGAAGTTACCAAATATATCTAACAATCCTAGTTTGCAAGATTGATACTTAAGACAATCAACTTACAGTCTTCCTACAGGACTTGCTAAAAGAAAAAAAAAAAAAAAGTAACTAAAGTCTCATTTATAAGAAATGATCAGCTAAGGCCACAACCTTCATTGTAAGGAACCAGGGATGCACATGCTTCCCTATACTAATAACATGCCACATATTCAGACAAAAACTGCTTCTTTTTAGTAGTCAATCCTACAGGGTGCTAAATACACAAGCCAGAACAGATTTCACATTTTCAGTATAATTATACATCTGTACAGATTAAAAAGTTTTACTTGTTTAGTTGATTCTGTAACCAGTTCCAGAAGTCTCTCCACTGCAGTGCGCAAATGACGACAAATTTTCAGAATCATTTCTTCATTTTCACATGCCAGTTCTGGCTTTGCAAAAACACTTTCACATAAGTATTGGCTCAACTCAGCCTCCTTGTCAGTCACTGAAGACAGCTGGCTGTGTTCTGTAAGAGTTTCATCAAGCAACTCATCTACTGAAGATGAGTAAGCTATTTAAAAACACAGAAAAAAGACAAAGAAATGGCCACTCAGATAATAACTGACATCAGATAGTTACACTGCTTAATCCTGAAGATGTATTAACGAGGTAAGAACTTCTATACATCAATAATTTAATGTTGACAAATCGGGACAGTCTTTCATAAAGTTTGGAATCAAGGCCTGAAACTCTACAGTCACAGTTAGTATTTCCTGCACTATAATCCTTTCAGCCTTTTCCAACAACCTTTTAGTATGTGCACTATTAGAAGAAGTAAATTGAAAGAACACTGCTAGACACCATTTTAAGTCTGGACCATCTTAAGCAAGACAGACACAGAAAACACTGCAAAAACAGATATCCCTTTCCCAACCTCATCCATGCAAAAGGAAACAATTTCAAGAACATGAATTGACTACATCCAATTATGCATTTTGTACTCACCTGTTTCTAGGTGATGCTTTGGTTTGGTGTTGACATACTGCATGAATCCGATTTCTTCCATAATACTGTGACTTCCTCTAGAATCTCCAGAAGCCAGACTGTCCTCAAGGCAAAGACCAATCTTGCTATAGATAAGGTCCTCAATAGCTATTGTGGCCTTTACCAACTCCACAAGCAATTTCAAAAGATGCTGATAAGATTCTTGCATTTTTTTCCTAGAACAAAAGCATATCAAATACTTCAAAAATTGCATGCACTTGATTTAAAAGACTGTTGGTTTTTCAATAGGTTCAGACTGCCTAAAATGGGTATCTGACAGTTATCAGAAAAAACCAAAGAAAACAAAAAAAAACACATAAGAAAAACCCTGAAACAAAAAAAAAAAAAAACCACCAAAAACCAAACCAACTTCGCCTTCTCCAGGTAGATGGAGAGATCATACTGCAGTCACAAGCATTTCAGGCTTCCACATTTGTGGAAGCACCAGTAGGGAAAACACATCTACTACTATAGTAGAAGGCAGAACAGGTAACAAAAATCATTAGGAAAACATTTTAGACCTAAGAAAAACAGTAGGCCAGTTTCTTAAAGGTGAGAGAGGGAATTCTTCTAGAAGCTTATTCAGTGTGCCAGCTTCTCTAACCCACATATTCCAAAGATATATCTAACCAATCCACATGGCACTGAAAGGTTTCTGTGACCAAGAGACTTTCTACATTTCCCAGCTTTTTCCAAGACAGCAGAAATCCCAAAACAGCAGTTTTCAACAGACCACAAGAAATAAAAGGAAATAAAAAATGCAAACTTGATCTCCATATCAAGATGGGCTGATAATTAAAAATCCTCAAACTTGCAAATGAGAACTTTATAATCTGTCTACACTATTATTTTCTCTAGTTACTTGTTTCTTTATGAAAAGTGAGAAACCAAGCAAACAAAAAACACCACTAAGCATTATGTAACCCAAGATGTGCAAACCTTTCATTCTGGGACTGCTCAATATCAGATCTCAACATGGCTACCAAATTTCCTCCTTCTTGGTTTTCTCTATCCCGCCGCTGAAGGAGTGTCTCCAGTTCAGAGTTGGTCTTCTCTATCTCATGGTTTAAAGACTCCACTTTCCTTTCCAGCTGTGGAAAATACATTAACAATGCAAAGTCGACCATTTTGCCTAAATTATGAACTTCACCCAGTGATCTTACGCTTCTTCACTTCATATATATTCACACAATCATTGTCTGCTGTTACGTAACTTTGCTTCTACAAGTACTAGAAACGAAACATAGCAGGAAAAAAAAAATCACTGATTTTTAATCTAATTCTCCTTTTCTGACATTGATTTTGCTTCAGGGAGCCGCCTCACTTGAATTCAAACTCATTGCAGAGAAGCACTGCAAATAGCTTGTAAAAACTTTGCATCATACTTCAGTTTGCTTTTAGTTTGCTTTCGTTGTTATGTCTCAAAGACACAAAGCAATGTCCTAGCATAAAGTTTGACACTGTAGGAGACAAACCTGAACACAAGCCTGACTTAGTGTCACTAGTGCTGTCTAACTTTCTTTGCTACGTAACCTCTGCCTGAAAACAAGTTTCTAGAAAAATGTTTTATCTTCTCATATTTATACATGTATTACATATTTATAAATTTATATAAATATACATAGACACCTCCATCTCATTGAAAAAAATATAAAGACATATATGTATGTATATACCCATCTCTGACCCCCAGATTTTGCTGCCAAACAAATAAGTAATGTTTTGTTAGAAACTGCTGGCTTACTTATGAGACAAAAATTAGTCAAAATATCCATTTGGGAGGAAACCTCAAGGAAAGAAAAGCATTCTACTCCTATGCCAACTTTCTCATCCCTCATCAAATCCTGCATGAACAGCAGGAAATAATAATGCTTTTCTTCCAGTAGGAGAAATTCTTAAGTGTTACTCCCAATTTTTCCACTAAACATAAAGGCCTAAGAGAACAGTCTAATATACCAGATTTATATTTTGGTCAGAGCCTCCTGAATTGTAAGAGAAAATATAAGTGGTTTGTTTCATTTTATCTTCTATTTTGAAAACTCAAAACTATTTTTTTTTTAATCATTGAAAAAAACCCTTCTATTTCTGAACATCCTAATCAAAACAAGATACTTTTTTCAAGCTCTCCAAGGCTTTCTAGGTAACCTAGATTCAACTTAGGTATTTGCTTTACAGAAGGCATAAAATTTAGTTTTGTTTGGCAAACAAATATTATCTTTGCCACTTCTGGATCCAAACTTCCCATTTGCCTGTCATTTCCTCTGAGCTAGTTAGCTGGTCTAACCTTTTGTTAGTTGGTCTAAGAAAAGCTACCAGAGCACTATTTTTTTGACAAAAAAACATGATGGATACAGGTGACATCAATACACAGACAACAAAAAGGCAAACATCCAGCCTTCTCTTACAAAGCATTAGTAATCTCCCTGTGAAATGGCTGGAGATCAGTTTTCAAGCTGATGCGCAGTCTCAGTTTCCATGTTACTGCTGTAGCACTCCAACCAAGAGACAGAGCCTGTCACACATTGCCCCTTGAAAACTAGCAATCACAAGAATTATACACAGAGTCCCTCTATATACATACTGAAGAAAGGTGAGAGCACTGTGCTAAAATACAACCACAAAAGCACATTTAAAATGTAGGTTCCACACACCTGGGTAATTATTGCTGCTTTTTCCTGCAGCTGAGCTGACAACATCTTCTGCTCTTTTTGGTGAGCAGCATATGCCTTCTCCCTCTCCTGAATCAACATGAACTCTTTGTCGTGTATTGAGGCCGTTTTTTCAGCTTCAAATTCATCCTGTATAAAGCCACATATGTTTTAATTTACTAAGCCGGGGGGAGAGGAAACAAAACAACCAACTTGCAACAAAACGACCCCTGAAACTGCAAATCAAACCCCCAACTCCCTTTTCTTTTTTATTTCTTCACCTTACCTCTCTGGTTAACTACAGCAGCTGACCCTCAATTTAACACCCTCAAAATCAACAAAATTATACCAAAATTATGATTTTAAAATAGTTAAGTAGGTAAGTGTCTGAATGTGCTTACTCAGACCTAGGTCATTTCAAACAGAAAACAAAGGAGGAGGAACAGAAAAGAGGTGGACAAGTCAGGACAGTGGTGGACAGGAGCCACTTTCAGCAACTGCAAGTAATACACTACACACAGTACTGAGTTCCACACAAGAGGAGTGGTTTACCCAAACAAGGGTAGATGTACATGGATAAAAGATCCCATTTGCCTCAGAGTGCTCTAAAGGAAGGGGTTATTAGATATCTCCCGCTCTTGTACAAGCAAATAAGGAAGGTCCTGGGATCCCTTCCCAAAGGGACTAAAAAGTAATTGCTTCTGCAACACCAGAGCAGGGAAGTAAGTCTTCCTGAGTACAGTATAAAAAATATTTTTGAAATCTGATCTATGAAAATCAACACACTCCAAGGTGATAGCTGCCTATTTATTACTGGTAAATCAAGAAAACAATTTTTTCCCCAGAACATAAAACAAGACTTCAGAGAAGAACATATATAGTTACCTGAGCTGTCCTGCACCCTTTGTCCTTGCTTTGAGTAGAACAAGCCATCCATCACCAGCTTCTCAGGTGAGGACTACTTGCTATGACCATAAGGTCTGCCATCATAGCCAAGATCAATACTGGCACCTGGACAATAGCAATACCAACTCCTACCCAGGATCCCTGAGGCAGAGCAGGGCAGGAGAGCCAAGTCTGCCCAGAATTATAGACTCAAACAGCAGAGCACTTAGCATTTAGCAAGATACTAATGAACACACACAAAGGGGTATGAGGACTTGCCTTGTGCTGTACAGTGCACTTGCATAACTGTTTCTTAAACAGCCTGCTTCCTCTTCTCAAAAACCATGCATCCACTAAAAGAGTACAAAGGAACTGTACAAAGGAACTCTGAATACCCTAAAATCTGTGAGGGGAGGCAGAGGAAAGCACGTATACAATGTCATGAATACCCTATAAATGAGCATAGGTGAAGGCTCATAGGAACAGGAAGGCTCATTGTAAAAACCTGTATCAGACCATGACACAACCCAGCGTGATATAGCGTCAGTCTCGAAAACACCAGTCATCTCAACAAGAGAAAACAGAGATATCTGAACTATCAAAAGAATTACCCATGGCAAAAGTCCCGCAAGAAGAGAGATTTCTGGTGTCCCAAATGCTACTCAATAACTAATGCACCAAGGCAGCACAAGGGAGAGAAAAGCAGAAATTGCTTCTGGAATATATGCATAAATCAGTCCTGACCCACTTTCTGTGGATGCAAGGCTGGAGTTCAGCTGAGAACAGCACTACCAAATGGACCTCCGGTACCTTTTCATGATACACTTGTGTCCCCTCTCTTAAAAGACAGCTGCACCAGACAGAAAGGTGAAAGAATGAACAGAGCTCTATAGCAGGCCAGAGCCAGGAAATAGAATTTTCTGCACATCTGCAGCACTCAGCTCTAGAGGTTTGTGCAACTTAGGAAGAGCCCATCCTCAGCTTGGAGCACTGACAGAAACAGTAAGGATTTGTGAAACGTCCCAAGGTGATGCAAACAGGGAGATGGTGGGTTCATCTAAGTTATTTATGCTCAAAGTGTTGAACTCAGCACATGCTCAGTACAGCAATAACACTGAGATGAATGTAAACACTACTCTAAGTGTGTTGGTAAGTTTCCCCTCTCCTAACACAGGGTACGCCTTCTCATGTAGAGCTTATTAATTTCATAGCTCTTCATGTGCTTGTTACCTAACCAATGAAAATATTTTGTACAAGGTTGCCCCAGTTTGAGGTAAAACAGAACCAATTTTCTGTTCAGTTATTTTACTTTTTTAGCTGCGCCTCCTCCAGCTAACTGAATGTCCTAGCTTCTGGGAGGGACAGGGTTAATTCTCCCCTGGCTCTAGCCAGGGCACAGGTATTCCACCCCATGTGAACCATGCCCAGGGGGTAGCAGGGAGCTGGGGGAAGGGGAGGGGGGAGCGGAAGTGCTGTCACTGCAGGGTCAGGGACAGTCTGGGTTGCAGTCTCTGAGCGGTTGGTATCACAATTGTGTTTGTATCCTTCTCCATCCGTGTTACTGNAGGAGCCACTTTCAGCAACTGCAAGTAATACACTACACACAGTACTGAGTTCCACACAAGAGGAGTGGTTTACCCAAACAAGGGTAGATGTACATGGATAAAAGATCCCATTTGCCTCAGAGTGCTCTAAAGGAAGGGGTTATTAGATATCTCCCGCTCTTGTACAAGCAAATAAGGAAGGTCCTGGGATCCCTTCCCAAAGGGACTAAAAAGTAATTGCTTCTGCAACACCAGAGCAGGGAAGTAAGTCTTCCTGAGTACAGTATAAAAAATATTTTTGAAATCTGATCTATGAAAATCAACACACTCCAAGGTGATAGCTGCCTATTTATTACTGGTAAATCAAGAAAACAATTTTTTCCCCAGAACATAAAACAAGACTTCAGAGAAGAACATATATAGTTACCTGAGCTGTCCTGCACCCTTTGTCCTTGCTTTGAGTAGAACAAGCCATCCATCACCAGCTTCTCAGGTGAGGACTACTTGCTATGACCATAAGGTCTGCCATCATAGCCAAGATCAATACTGGCACCTGGACAATAGCAATACCAACTCCTACCCAGGATCCCTGAGGCAGAGCAGGGCAGGAGAGCCAAGTCTGCCCAGAATTATAGACTCAAACAGCAGAGCACTTAGCATTTAGCAAGATACTAATGAACACACACAAAGGGGTATGAGGACTTGCCTTGTGCTGTACAGTGCACTTGCATAACTGTTTCTTAAACAGCCTGCTTCCTCTTCTCAAAAACCATGCATCCACTAAAAGAGTACAAAGGAACTGTACAAAGGAACTCTGAATACCCTAAAATCTGTGAGGGGAGGCAGAGGAAAGCACGTATACAATGTCATGAATACCCTATAAATGAGCATAGGTGAAGGCTCATAGGAACAGGAAGGCTCATTGTAAAAACCTGTATCAGACCATGACACAACCCAGCGTGATATAGCGTCAGTCTCGAAAACACCAGTCATCTCAACAAGAGAAAACAGAGATATCTGAACTATCAAAAGAATTACCCATGGCAAAAGTCCCGCAAGAAGAGAGATTTCTGGTGTCCCAAATGCTACTCAATAACTAATGCACCAAGGCAGCACAAGGGAGAGAAAAGCAGAAATTGCTTCTGGAATATATGCATAAATCAGTCCTGACCCACTTTCTGTGGATGCAAGGCTGGAGTTCAGCTGAGAACAGCACTACCAAATGGACCTCCGGTACCTTTTCATGATACACTTGTGTCCCCTCTCTTAAAAGACAGCTGCACCAGACAGAAAGGTGAAAGAATGAACAGAGCTCTATAGCAGGCCAGAGCCAGGAAATAGAATTTTCTGCACATCTGCAGCACTCAGCTCTAGAGGTTTGTGCAACTTAGGAAGAGCCCATCCTCAGCTTGGAGCACTGACAGAAACAGTAAGGATTTGTGAAACGTCCCAAGGTGATGCAAACAGGGAGATGGTGGGTTCATCTAAGTTATTTATGCTCAAAGTGTTGAACTCAGCACATGCTCAGTACAGCAATAACACTGAGATGAATGTAAACACTACTCTAAGTGTGTTGGTAAGTTTCCCCTCTCCTAACACAGGGTACGCCTTCTCATGTAGAGCTTATTAATTTCATAGCTCTTCATGTGCTTGTTACCTAACCAATGAAAATATTTTGTACAAGGTTGCCCCAGTTTGAGGTAAAACAGAACCAATTTTCTGTTCAGTTATTTTACTTTTTTAGCTGCGCCTCCTCCAGCTAACTGAATGTCCTAGCTTCTGGGAGGGACAGGGTTAATTCTCCCCTGGCTCTAGCCAGGGCACAGGTATTCCACCCCATGTGAACCATGCCCAGGGGGTAGCAGGGAGCTGGGGGAAGGGGAGGGGGGAGCGGAAGTGCTGTCACTGCAGGGTCAGGGACAGTCTGGGTTGCAGTCTCTGAGCGGTTGGTATCACAATTGTGTTTGTATCCTTCTCCATCCGTGTTACTGGTTTTTTCTGTTCTATGTGTTGTTCTGTTAAACAGTTTTTGTCCAAACCACAAGTTTTGCCTCTTTTCTTCCAATCCTCTCCTCACTGCTGTGAGGNAGAACCAATTTTCTGTTCAGTTATTTTACTTTTTTAGCTGCGCCTCCTCCAGCTAACTGAATGTCCTAGCTTCTGGGAGGGACAGGGTTAATTCTCCCCTGGCTCTAGCCAGGGCACAGGTATTCCACCCCATGTGAACCATGCCCAGGGGGTAGCAGGGAGCTGGGGGAAGGGGAGGGGGGAGCGGAAGTGCTGTCACTGCAGGGTCAGGGACAGTCTGGGTTGCAGTCTCTGAGCGGTTGGTATCACAATTGTGTTTGTATCCTTCTCCATCCGTGTTACTGGTTTTTTCTGTTCTATGTGTTGTTCTGTTAAACAGTTTTTGTCCAAACCACAAGTTTTGCCTCTTTTCTTCCAATCCTCTCCTCACTGCTGTGAGGTGTTAGAGCGACAGGGCTGCCAGTGCTAGCTTTTGCAAATTTTGAATAGCCTTGGGTTGCTGAAACCAGTGTGGTCTTTTTGCTTTGCCTGCTGAATGTGCTCTTGGTTCTGTTTAGGGTTAAACAACTATTTCAGACTACCACCCAAAGATCTGCCCAAGGCTGGATAGTCAAGGATGGCATGGGATATAAGAGAATATAGGCAGGTATCTAGAAAGCTTTTCACTTCCAATGGTTTGGGACTTCACCCCTGAGCAACTATGGAGCCCTGATAAAGTCACAGAGTGTTTGAAGGGAAAATGTGGTGTCTATTCCAGAGAGGAACAACTCACTGCCCTGTGCTGAGCCCTGGCCAGGATCTACCAGACACAGCTCAATACTGTGCAACATCCTCAGGAGGAAGAGAGGGACACCAGGCCAATGGGCAGGGTGGCTACTGCCACTTCTGTGGCACATGCTGCAGCCACTCCAACCCCAGTGATAGGCACTGGAGCCAAATCTGAAATTCAACCCATGCCCGTATCAGTTGCCCTTATGCAGAAGAAATATACCAAGAAATCAGTTCACTTAGCAAAGGATGATGATGAACCAGGGTCATCACGAGAACAGGAGGTGGAACCAGAGATAGTCACCTGATCCCTGTCCCTGAGTGAGCTGCAGGATATGCGAAAATATTTTAGCTGACCTCCCAGGTGAGAACATTGTCACTTGGCTGCTTAGATACTGGGATAATGGGGCCAGAAGCCTGGAATTAGAGGGTAGGAAAGCCAGGGAATTGGGATCTCTGTCTAGGGAAAGGGACATTTACAAGGCCATTTGGAAAAAGACCCAAGCCCTCAGCCTCTGGAAGCAACTCCTGTTAGGTGTGCAGGAAGGGTACTCCTTCAGTGAGTATGTTGTATGCCATCCAAGCAAGTGGACCACCATGAAGAGAGGTTAACCAGTACCTAAGGAAATTAGCCATGTGGGAGATGATTTACTATCATCCGGATGACACACAGACATCCACAGATCCTGATGAGATCCACNGGAGATGATTTTCTATCATCCGGATGACACACAGACATCCACAGATCCTGATGAGATCCACTGTACAAGGCACATGTGGCAGAAGTTTGTATGGAGTGCACTGTCATCATACATCAGACCACTTGCAGTGGTAGAACAGAAAGGTGAAGAGGGACCAACAGTGGATGAGGTGGCTGCCTGACTCCAGTGATGTGAAGAAAGTTTGTCTTCCCCTCGTCTCAGCTGTGGAGAAACTGT
>VZRU01001952.1:60890-93676 GCA_013398155.1 Pedionomus torquatus
TGGAGACAGCCAACATGGCTTCACCAAGGGCAAATCCTGCCTGACAAGTTTGATGGCCTTCTATGATACTGCCACAAACTTGGTGGATAAAGGCAGGGCAATGGATGTCATCTACCCGGACTTAAGCAAAGCATTTTGGACCACTCGGTGGATAAGGAACTGGTTGGATGGCCACACTCAAAGGGTGAGTCAACAGCTCAATGTCTACTTGGCAGCTGGTAATGAGTGGTGTCCCACAAGGGTCAGGACTGGGACCAATACTATTTAATATCTTTGTCAGAGACATGGACAGTGGGATAGAATGCACCCTCAGCAAGTTTTCTGACAACACCAAGCTTGGTGGCACGGTTGACACACTGGAGGGAAGGGATGCTATGCAGAGGCACCTGAACAGGCTTGAGAGGTGGGCTAGAGAAGTCATGGATCCCCCATCCCTGGAAGTGTCCAAGGCCAGGCTGGATGGGGCTTTGAACAACCTGATCTAGTGGGAGGTGTCCCTGCCCATGGCAGGGGGATTGGAACTCCATCTTTGAGGTCCCTTCCAACTCTAACCATTCTGTGATTCTACAGTTTTTCAGTTGTTGTACTATTAACTGTAACAGGCAGAACCTGACTAGACTTCATTTGATTTGCTAGACTAGTGCAATTTACATGAAGTAAATTCAATATTAAACCTATAGTAATGGACAGCATTACTGTTCCTTGGTAGAGTAAGCTTTACATATATATGTTAGCTGGTGCCATTGAGTGACACACCTATATCACTATAACTCATGAAGTTTAAAATAAGGAAAAACAACAGTAAAAATGACTGCACTACGAAGTGTGCATGACTTACTTGTTTTGTGCTTCCATAAGTTTCAGTGCACATTCTTCCTGCAAACAAATTGTGGTCTTTTCCATTTCTTGTGTCATGAGTGCTCTGGCTGCCTGCAGGTCACTACTGTATTGCTCCTGAGATTTCTGTGCACTTGCAAGACTGTCCTCTAGTTGCTGCAAGCTGTTTTGCTGCTCTTTTACCAATTTTTCCAGTTCTAGAATTTTGGCAGCTTGGTGATCTTGAAGCTGATTCATTTCTGTTTCACGAAGTTCATACTCTTCTTGTAATTTCTGTTTCTCATATTCTGCTCTATTTTGCAATTCTATGCGTAACAATAATAACTTCTCTTCTGCTAGGATTCTCTGCTCCTCGCTTTCACATTTCCATTTCTTCTCTTTTTCTTTGTACATAGCCTCTATTTTCTGGACTTCTTCTCTGGCTTCCCTTAATTTATTCTTGTGATCCTCAGCAATTTCATATTTTACCTGTGAAAACAGTTAATAAAAAACGCATGAAACACCAAATCCAAACTAAGTGTGTGAAGTGAATGTTCTCAGGCGTTTAAGTTTCTAGAGAAAGTAAATTCTTGCAGTGAAATCACCCTTCCAAATATAAATAAGTCTGAAATGTTAACTTATAGGTACTTGAATTCAATGCATTAAGAATTAACTGGAATAAGAAAAATAAGAAAAAAACTTAGAGTACCATATAAATTCTAGAATTTTTCCGCTATGTTATTTTCTCTTGGAGCCGTTTTCCTACATTTCAGAAGTTCAACTTATAAAGCTATAGGCACAATAGCTATTTCCATTGGACATGATTAAAATCTTTTAAATCTCTCCTGGCCTTATGCATTCCAGTGGTATTTTAAGGCAGTGTCCAAGACCATGATTTCATACATAGCATCAAAGCAACATGAAAAGCATTTAGCATAAAAACAGAAACCAAAGCACCAAGTGATTGCTCAATGCCAAAGGAAAGAAAATACTCTAAAAATACACTAGAGGTCAACATAAATAGTAAAGTAAGGAAACAGAGTCATCTCTTCAGAGAAAATTAAGAGCTAATAAGAGATCACATCAGTATGAAGTATACTCTTCAGTTTTCACTTGGAAGCTTTGTTTTGAACAAATATTTCAGCAATCATTTATGCTACAATCTAAATGCTGAGGTGGAAAATAATCAGAAACCCCCAGATTTTGATTAACACGCAATCCATGAAAACCTGCATGGGGTGAAGGGGTGTTGGGCAATGGAAATAGGCTATTGAGGTAACTGGCTTGCTCTGTTTCTGAGAGCAAGAAACCAGAGACAGTGGGTCAGCATGTGGTACAGGCTCATTTGAAATACTGCATTCTGTATATGCTTATCTTTTACCCAGCCACCAAAAGAAAAAAAAAAAAATACTACAGGTGGCAGGAATACACTAGCAGTACTGAAAATTTCATTAGTGGAAGCTTCAGCTGAGTCTGCATGTTGTCTGGAATTGTTTTCATTGACCTTCTCTGTTTTCAAGTCTGAAAAAGCAGACATATCTCTCTCTTTTAAAAGCAAGGAAAGGAAGACTTGAGAAACGAGAGCTTCATCCATCTAACTCTCGTAAGCATTCAAATATCAGAACAAATTAAACAAATTAACTTTTAATTAAGTCTTACTTATCCTCAGATGGGACAGCTGATTTAACAGGTAGGAAGGAAAGTGTGAGATATGATTCTTTCAGCTCTAAGACTTTTGACTTACAAGAGCTACATCAAAGAAACATAAAAGCATAAGTCTGTTGTGGATTCTTTCTTCTTCCCTCAGAAAATTGTCTGAAAAAATATTTCTTATTATTTGGTTCAAAAGACTATCCTGTTAAAACCAGAAATTTCTTAGAGGGGACCCATTCAGCAGAGCAGCTTTTTCTACCTCCCACGGGTGCTTTCTGCTGAATTCTCCATGAACAGGTGACAGTATGCAAGTTCACCACATTATTTTTGCACCAGGACACTATGACATACTGCACTGAGATGTTGAGAATGAAGACCTTTTGTATATGCCTGTACTGGACTGGTATACATATGCTTGACCCACAGCAATATAAAAGGTGGACTGGATCAATCCTTGAGGCACCTGCCATCCTACTATCTCTGCTCTTAAAGGAAAGTTTGTCTGCAGAGGAACTAATTCAATATTAAAGTACAGCCTCATATTCCATTATTTGTGTGTATCCATGCAGGTTTATTTAAAGCTGGAACTATTAGGACTAAACTAGGCACATTTAAAGTTAAATGCTGCTTCTATCTCATTGAATGGTTTAGGTTGAAAGGGACCTTAAAGATCACCTAGTTCCAACTTCCCCTCCATGAGCAGGGACACTTCCCAGTTGAAGGAAGACCATCTCCCTTGGCCTTCATTATAGATCTGAGCTTGACCAACTCTATAGAAAAATAGTATTACCTTTTCCATTTCTTCTTTAAGATGCTTTTCTTTCTGTACCGAAAAATCTTGTTGTTTAGTAATCTCTCCCTTTAAATGTTGTATTTCTTCTGAAAGCTCTGCAATGCACTGTTTCTCAGAGTGAAGAAGAGAGAGCTTAGCTTTATGCTCTTCCTCCAGCACAGACACTTGCTCAGCCACTTCCATTTCAACCTGACGTGCTGCATCCTGAGCACTCTGTAGGCGTAGTCTGGCAATTTCTGAAAGAGAAAAAAAGCCCTCAAGAAAACAAAAATAAACAAACAAAACCCCCACCCTCAAAACAAACAATAACATGACATAATGACATTCTGGAATTTATTTTAAGAGGTCCTTAGAATGCACAAAATAAATCTGAACTTCATCAACTGTGCAGTGTATCAGTAGCAATACTAACTAGAGACCAAGTGTCCCCATCAGGATGATTTTGTACTGTTTCACTTCATCACCACCTTTGAAATTTATCAGAATAATTGGGAAGGATCATGAAACCTTTGGCAGGACACCCTGACAGCAACAGCCACACAAGCCAACTGTTTGTTTTTTTTTATAACGTAATAACAGATTTATGCAAGTTTTATCTCCCCTTTTGCATATACTATTTATGCAAGACATTTCCCCAAAGAACAGATAGGAGAAATCTCTGAACACTGTAAGTTAAGAAGTCCACAGTTGTAGTAGGTTTAACTACAGAATAACGATTTTCAGGTCATCACGTTTTTGGAAGTGCAACTTCCAAAGTCAAAAAGCAAACTGTTCAATATCAGGAATTAACATGCATAAACTGTTTCCTATAGTTCAGAGTAAATTAGTAACAAATTGAAAACTGCTTCACATAAGCCTTTAAAAATTAAGGAAAAATATAATCCACACAAGGAGCTTACCATTTACTTCAGAGTCTGTCAGCTCAACTTACCTTTAATATGTTCTTCTGAGAGCTGGGCACGGAGCTGCTCAAGTTCTAAACAATGCTTTCTTTGCATTTCCTCAATTTCTGTTATGTATTTGTCTGACAGATCCATCTTCATTTTCATTAGATCCTCCTTATATTGAAGTGCAAGGGAAGACCTTAAGGAATCTAATTCATACCTGTGGTGTTCTTGAAGTTGTGCCTGCAAAAAGAAAACTTCTTTTCACCTAAGAAATGGTTTAGAAAGACATCTTCGGCTTTAAAGAAACCATGTTGAGAATCTTTCAGTGAGAACAGTACATGAACTGCACTATAATGCGCCTGCTTGACGCATCTCGTTCCCAAAAACCCTGCTGGTTTTGCTCCATTCTCACCACTCCATCTGCTATTAGAGTGGCAGATCCTCTCAAGGTAGATATACTCTGGAACCATGCCACAAGGTAGATACGAGTTTCAGGAACAGCTTGAAAGTACAATAGAGGGAGAAGTCCCACGTGCATCTCAGAAACCATTGACTCTCAACACTGAAGAGATCTCCTACAAACACCACAATGATCTATGAATGCAGTTTCATATGTAGCTAGGTAACAAACAGCAGCAAGAAAAAAGGCTAAAGAAGCCTTAATAAGTGTGTCAAATTAATTCTATGCAAAGTGTTAGGAATCAGACAGCAACTTACATACAGGTCATGCAATGAACAGTAGAACTTAAATTTATCAAAAAAACTACCTGATGTTGTTCCAGCTGTTGATTTAGAGAAGAGAAATACACTTGGTCAGCTTTCTCAGCAGTCGCTTCAAAAACTGCAACAGAAGATCTGAGAAAAGGGTTTAAAGTTCACGACTGTAATGTGTCACAAGCAAGTTAAATTAACTTGCTGACTCACAACCCATGACTTCCACTGCTGGGTCTCTAACTACAGATCACCTAATGCCAAATCCCAATACATTTAAAGGCTAACATCACTTTTTATACATTAAAAAAAAACAATAGAAGCATGTTGTCATAACATGAGATGAAAGGAAAAAGAATGGATCACCTGGTGTCCCCTGCTTGATCCTGACTCACTTTCAACTCTGACAGTGCATATTCCTTCGGTCCTTGCAATTTCTGATGCAGCAATGTCAATTCTTCTCTGTAGTTCTCTTCAGCAGCTCTTAACTTTTTTTCAAAATAAAGTCTCAATTGTTCCAATTCAGTTTCATGCTCACTTTTTCTCTGCTGACACTGCTGTTGAAATTCCTGCTTTAAATGCTCTATTTCTTCCACCTGTGATACACGAGCCAGAAGCTGCTCTTTTAGCTCTGAAAAGGAGGTGAAATTGACACAAGACTCAGAAGTACATATCTTTAGGCTAAGGCGTTCTGCGAAGATCAGCCATATTTCAGTAGTTCAGATAGCAGTAAAAATGTTATCCGACAAACTACATATGAAAATAAATTTCAGAAGACAGTAAAGCTATGTTCTCCATTTACACTGTATTCAGAGAAACCATCCTCGTGACAAGAATCAGAACAACTTGCAGGCTGTCAACCTTCCTCATTTCCTTGTGCTTCAGGTCTGGGCTACTGGCATGCCAAGTCCTGAAATATTTATTACTTAGTCTTCACACCTGCTTGTTGTAGCAACCAGAAGCAGCAATTTACTCAACAACAGTTAATTTGCTCCAAGGAGAACTACACAACAACAAAAAAAACCCAACCCACATCTTTAGCACAAACTATGCAGAAAAAAAATAAAATCAAGAAAAAAAATATCAATTCTGGATTATTTTAGTGATAGTTTGGCTATCCATCATTAGCTCAAGCAGAGGCTAAACTTAACTAAAAAGAACCATCCAAAAAAAGAGAAAAGAAACAACAGAATACAGTAGAAAACAGCAATTAAGGCTGGTTCAGCAAGCTGTAAATCTTGTCCAGAACAATGAGGAATATGATTCTTCCCTTTCAGGGAATGAGGGCAGCAGCCAGCATTACAGCACATTCTTTAAGAGTATAACTCTTTGAGAGATTTCTTCCCCATGTTCTGTATTAAGGAAGCAGTAATGTATCAGGAAAGGAAAAAGATAGGAAAGAAAGGACCAAAATCATGACAGGGAATTAAAAGAGTTTCCCAGGTGGCTCAGCTTCCCAGATGACTTAAAGTAGCTGAATCCCCACAGAATCAATTGAAGATGGAATTGCATTTCACAACAAAGTACCTTGGAGAAAAGCATCTGCTTGTATTATACAAGAAGAGAAACTTAGAAACACTTCTGAAAACTGAGGATGCCACCCGGGGAGCAACAGAGCTGCTTGTCACAGCGTTTTTGTGTAGCAAACCAGCAAAAGCACGCTTGGCATGCAGAATTCTCACAATGAACATGCAAACAGAAAGAATAACGGAGCTAAATACATGGCTCAAGCCTGCTTCCAAAGGGAGCACAGGGACCAGCAGAATCAAGTGACAAGCAGAGACTAGTAACACCATCAACAGGATAGTCAAGGAAGTCCAATCTAGCACAGGTAAGTTTTTGGTATGGGTCAGCTTTGCCTAACCAGCAAAAATCTGCCAGCACAAAAGTAACTCAGAAAAGCGTTTAACAGTTTTGAACTGGCATATCATTCTTACAGCAGAGCAGTGATCCTATTGTCCAGCTACTATATTTCAAATCCACCACAACAAGTCAACAAACCAATCCAAACACATTGTCAAATCATCACTCAAGTAAAGAGAAGTAAAACAAGCGACCTTTAATATTTCACACACACTAAAAAAGATACCCTGACCTGAACGATAGGTTGCATTCTGGTCTCAGCATCTCAAGCAAGATGAAGAAACAGAAAGGGTCAAAAAAAAAAAAAAATGGGAACATGAGTGATTAGAAAGATGGAAAGATACTTGAAAGGTTAATAAAGATTAGGGCTATGGAATGGAAATAAGAGAATTCCAGCAAAGTGCTATTGGCTATAATTCTGTAATATCAAAACAAAGATCTGAAAAAGTCAAGGTAAAGTCTGACTAGCTATAAAAATTATTTAGTCAACTTTTGACAATAAAAAAACCTCATTCTCACAAAACCCAATTATACTTCAAAAGCTATTTACAGTTACATTATTTAAAAAATCTGAAATTGCATTTAAAACTAGAGGCATGTATATATGTAACATGCTTCAACTACCTCATCAGAAGTAAAGAACACCACAATGTTATAGCCTCAATACAGGGTGAAGACACATGGTCAAGGTAACATCATGGTCTCTAGCTTTTTTATTTTTCCAAAATTTCTTCTTTCCTGTATTATACATTCTTTTGCGTACACACCTGAGACACATCCTGCTTCATTTCAACTGAAAATGTGTCCTCTCCAATCACTACACTGAAGTTGACTGTTTTCTTTAATACACCTAGATCTTAGAACAGGTACCTTAAGGTATATAAAGTACACAATGTCAGATTCCAGCAAGTTGTGATTTTCCTTCATGCTTTAATTTTTTTTTTTTCATAAGTTTAATGTAGATACATGTAAGACTAAAAATCAAAAAAAACCCACAACAGCAACAAAAAAAACTAAACCAACAAAAGCCCCTCAAAACTCTTCATACTTAACTGCTGTGCACAATGTTTTGCCTTAGTTTGTTTTTTTTTTCTTTTAGGTTTAGGGGATTTATTTATTTTTTAAACAGAAGCATTGTTACAGAAAAAGGGTTACCTTTAGCCTTATAGGAAATTAACATTATAATTCATTCTCATTTCAGAAGCCTCACCTGAATTTTTTTATTTTATTTTACAAATAGAGGTATCTCTAAGCCAAGGCTCTTCTATATGTAAGAATTATAAGTCTTTCAGTAGATGATGAACCTCCATTTTGAGTGTAAACAAAAAAGTATTTTATTTAAATCACCTCAAAACCAAAAGAAAAAAAGCACCATTTCTACATAAAGCTATAACCTAATCACAGTTTTAGAATATTTCTGCCTCTTTTTTTTGTAAGTAGACTGATCTCTTAATTATATCCCAATAAAAGAAAATACATCAAGGCACAATAAATCACTCAAAGTCATAAAGTGGTGATCTTAACTGAATTGAGAAAAAGGTAGACAGTGATCTCAATTGAATTCATATCCACTTCCATACTGAATCCAAATAGAAGCTTGTTATTGAATCGACAAGCATTTTTTCAATTTTTACTACATTATATTTAGTTTGACACTGCAATATAAAAAAAATTATGTTTTTCACTAAAAATTTTCTTAAGGTGCTAGAACACTGTGGAAAGGGAAAGGAAAACAACAGGAGTGAGCTTTATCCCCACAGCTGTACCATGCTTTCTGATATTGCAGAACCAACTAGTCATCTGATACTGATTCACCTCTCACTGCAGAAACACATCACTAGAGTAAAACTCTTTGCTGTGACCTACCAATGCGTTTCTGGTACACTATCAAAAATATTTTGTGTCAATAATGCATACTTCTATATGCAGAAGAGGCAGAAAATAAAATGCATCAATTTTGCAATCATACCACTTAGCTCTTGCCGATTTGCTCGAGTACTATCAAGCTGAGACCAAATCTGCCCAATTTCTTCTTGCGAATGAGTCTTGAGTTCCTCATGCATGACCTGAAGTTTCTCCAGCTATGGAAGACATGTCAAAAAAACTGAAATATCCAAAACCAAACAAAACCCCCAACCTTTTCAAAGCAATTTTGTTCAAACTGCTTATTTTCTGTCAGAAAATGACAATTAGACTCTCAGTTCCTGATCCAGGCTGCTAGACATACCGATACCTGTTAGACCCAACTCCTCTAAGAGAAAGAAGTTTGTTCCTAATGCCATGTTTATCATTACTGGCAAAAATAAGAGGATAGCTAGATAAAAATCAAACACAGTAACCAGAAAATTAAGCATATAAACACAGAGGAAGAAAAAGCACCAAATAGCACAAAGGCAATTGCATTCAAAAGATACAGAAAATCCCAGAGCATCTACCTACTTCATGAGATCCAGTTCAGTTTTTCAGTAAAATCTCTAATTACAAGTCACCCAAACAAAGTCTAGCTTTTGTTACATTACATTGTAATTAACCACTCAAAACATGTAAAGAAATCTTGTTTACCTCGTTCTCAAGACTTTGTTCTTTTTCTTGGCTTTTCATCTTCCCATTTTCTAGGAGTTGGTTATGTTTAGTCTGCAGCTGTTCTTGTAATTTTGTAATGGCTAACTGGTGTTGCTTCTCCAATTCTATACATTTTACTAAAATCAAAAACAAGTTCTGTTACACCATCATCCCTGTTACTGAACAGCCTGCACAACTGTGCAATTGAATAGAAATGCATGTCTCTAGACTAGAGTGCTAGCTTACAGAGAATCACAAAACTATTTGAATAGTAAAGTACTTGAAAGTCACACATTTCCTAGTTCTCTGCATCCCACACTGGTAGCCAAGAAGTAAAAAACCGTAGTGTCATAGGGACAAACATTTGCTCTCTGCATAAATGAACAACCATCCCAAACTGGAAGCACACATACTTGCAACAGGGAATCAAGTATTTCTTCATGGCCTAACCACAGAACTTCTCCTGTGACCACACTCAACAGCACACAGTAGAAGATACGGACAAGAAGGACTAGGCTGTGGCAAGCGCAGTCTGCCTTGGCACTGAGCATTCTCTGAACCCTGTAAACTTGCTAGTACTACCTCATTTGGTCAACAAATCTTGACCCTTCCCAGAAAGAATCAATCAAGTGACTGCATTTGAGCCACAGTGAGCTATAAAAGATGCTCATCTTCATGGGACAGACTTTAATGACACAGTTTCAGAGTAACCTATAAAAGTCAGCGCAGGCTGGGGAGAACAGGCCATTGCTATGAATGTGTCCTCACAGCAGGCAAAGGCAAGCAACACTGTGAAAGCATCCAACCTGTAGCAGGTCAGAAAGTCTACTCTTCGCTTCTCAAACCTGGTCTTGCCACCCACCAGCAAGCATCATCCAGTACTTTTAACACTGCATTTCCATTTATTTGCAGAGAGTATTGTTTCCCCCATCTCTTACTTGCATAGTGCCAGAGGCTATGCAACTTGACTGGCTATCTCTTTTCACTTCATAGCGCACCACATCTTGTGGTTCCTTTTCATGACATCACTAACAGCAAATCTGATGCTATTGTGCTGGTCAACCACCATCTTAACAAATATGTCATATTTTTTGAGACCTACACAAAATTTTCCTAGTACCAACTCTTATCTGCATCTTAGTGAAAGACAAACAGATGTAGCTGGCTAGGTACTCATCCAGATTTCACTTTCAAGTTAATGAAAGCTCCAATTACAGTAGCCTTAGACACATCACTTCTAGAATAGTATTTCAAAAAGTCACTGTACCATCAAGCTTTAACTATTCACAATTGAGACAATTTTTCTTTTCTTAGTAGAAGCTCCTATTGATATCAATTGTAATTTTAATTAATTCGGTGATTGCCAAAGCCTGTTTTAACCTGGCAGCAAAACCACACCTCCCTTCAATACATTTGAAGGAAAACATAGTCCATCTCACACTCTGTCAAAGCCAAAACACAACACACCTAACTTCGTTTTAAACCATTTTTCATTTATGTCCCATTTTCTATACAGCCTCATGCCACCAATCCAGCTTTTAAATAAGACTACATGGGTGTATCTATTACTTTTTTTATACAAGTTCTAGCTTTACAGACCATGTCACTTACTTTTAGACCACTCATTCTCAAGAGAAAGAAAACCCAGATCTGTTTTGACTTTTTCTAATTCCATTTCCAGAGTTTTCTGCTGTTCTACCATTTCAGTCTGATGTTTTTCAGACAGCTCTTCACATGTGCTTTTTAAATGCATCTCAGACTCCAACTCCCAGTCCCTTTTGAGTCTCTAAGGAAGCAAGATAAGCATTATTAAAGCAAACACATTTAGCAAATTAGCACTTTTTTTTTCTCCTCCACTTATTTGTCCTCTACAATAAATGTGTAATAGACACAGGACTTCTACCAGCTCTAGTTTACTGAAAGTAGTTTTACGTTTTCTCGTATGAAGAACAGAATTTGTACCTCTAATGCCCGGATATGTGTCTCTTCCATTTCCAATTCTATTTTCTTTCTCTGATCAACTGTGAAATAAAATACTTATTAATAAATTTACATCAAGTGTTATGAATAAATAATAACTAGAAATATGGAGGAGATTACTATTTTCAGTAACAAACTCAGGGCTTGGATAAGTGGGCATGCAGGGTAGGGACTCAGCAGCGTAAGGCACCAGGTTCTATCCAAATCTGCTGTTACGCAATATCCCAGTAATTCACCTTTGTCTTAGAAAATAAGCATCTAGCAGTTATAACTACAAGACAGTTACAACTCTGAAGGTTAAGCTGTGCTTGAACAGCAAAGGAAAGTCCGCATAAACCTACAGAGAACATGATACCAAGTCCCCTCCCCCAACTCTATTACTAAAGACATAAATTCAAAAGCCTATCACTGTTATTTCAGATGCTAGCATTTCACTGCATATCACTATTTAGTGTTTTAATCACCTGGATCTTCAAAGATACACCAAAAAAAAAAAAAGTAGAGGCAACAGTAGCAAGTAGGAAACTCTTTTCAAATTTATTCTAAATATGCCTAGAAAACAGACTGAAAGACAGATGCTATTATCTGCTCAACTACCACTGACAACAACAGCTTCTTCCTTCCCATCTCCTCCCCCCAGACTCATTCCAACTTCTTGTTCAGCACCTTTTTTGATCCACAAGAACTCTAAAGATCAGTCTCCTTCTCACAGGTTCAAAGTACTGTTATGTTCACTTACAATCTTATTTCAAATCTTTCAGAGGGAAGTGAGAACTTGGAAACTAAGAAGGTACCAGCTAATGATCCAGAAGAAGAAATATCATGTAAGTTACAAGACAGCACATCAGCACTCAAGTGACTTAGGTCATACCTAGTCATCACTTATCTGAAAAGAAATGTCTTTCCTCTAGTCCCTGGAGTAATAGTATTCACAACTCCTCACCAGTTCTCCTGCACCATAAGGCACATGAAGGACAAGGAGGTGACTCAAGACAGCCAGCATGGCTTCACCAAGGGCAAGTCTTGCCTGACCAGCCTAGCGGTCTTCTGTGATAGAGTGAATACATAAGCAGACAAGGGAAGTGATACACATATCATTTATGTGGATTTCTCTAAGGCCTTTGACATGGTCCCCCACAACATCCTTCTTCCTAAATTGGAGAGATGTGGATTTAATAGATGGACTGTCCAGTGGATAAGGAATTGGTTGGATGGTTGGTTGCATCCAGAGTGTAGCAGTCAACAGCTCGATGTCTAGATGGAGGTCAGTGACAAGAAGTCCATCTGGTGTCCATGTGGGAACCAGTACTGTTCAATATCTTCATCAACGACAGTGTGATTGAATCTACTACCCTCAGCAAGTTTGAGGACAACACCATGGCTTCACCAAGGGCCAGTCATGCCTGGAAGATCTGACAGCCTTCCATGACAGGGGGGATTACAGCATTGGTGGATAAAGGAAAAGCAATCCATCTGGACTTACGCAAAGCACTTGACTGTCCTGCACAACATCATAGTCTCTAAATTGGAGAGACAAGGATTACCTGTCATTGGTGTCTCCTTACCACTCGGCAGGTAAGGAGACACCAATGTAAGAAGGACATTGTTGGAGTGAGTCCAGAGGAGAGTCAGAAAGATGATCAGAGGGCTGGAACACTTCTCCTATGATGACAGGCTGAGAGAGTTGGGGTTGTTCAGGCTGGACAAGAGAAGGCTCCAGGGAGACCTTTTAGTAGCTTTCCAGTACCTCAAGGGGGCCTACAAGAAAGTTACAGAAGGACTTTTTACAAGGGCATATAGTGATAGGATGGGGGGTAATGACTTCAAACTGGAAAAGGGTAGATCTAGATTAAACACCAGGAAAAAATTTCTTACTGTGCTGCTAAGACACCGGAAAGGGTTGCCTTGTTGGATGACGGAGCTGTGGACGCTCCATCTCTGGAAGTGTTCAAGGACAAGCCAGACAGGTCTTTTCAGCAACCTGGTCTAGCAGAAGGTATACTAGACCATGGCTGGGAAGTTTGAACTAGATGTTCTTTAAGATCCCTTTCAACCTAAACCATTCCTTGATTCTGTGAGTGGTGTACAATTGGATGCCAGCCAAAGGTACCTGGACAGGCTCAAGCGGGCCCATGTGAATCTCACGAGATTGAGCAATACATCAGTCAGGGCAACCTCTGGTATCAATACAGGCTAGGGCATGAAGGGATGGGGAGCAGATGAGGAATTGATGGTACTGATGCATGAAAAAATAGACATGAGCCAGCAACATACTCACAGCCCAGAAAGCCAACCATATCCTAGACTGCATAAAAAGAAACACTACCAGTAGTTCAAGGGAGGCGATTCTTCCCCTCTACTCTGTTTTTCTGAGACCCCACCTGGACTTCTGCAAATAGCTCTGGAGCCCTCAGAACAGGAAAGACATGGACCTGCTGTAACAGGTCTAAAGTAGGGCCACAAAAATGACCAGAGAAATGGAGTACCTCTCCTATAAGGAAAGGCTGTGAGAGAATTGAGGTTGTTCAAACTGCAGAAGAAAAGGCTCCTGGGGGACATCTTTACAGACTCCCAGTACTTAAAGGGGGCCTACAGGAAAGATGATGATAAACTTTTTAGCAGGGCCTGTTACACAAGATGAGAGGCAATGGCTTTAAATTGAAAGAGGGTAGATTTAGACTAGATATAAGGAAGCAACTTTTTATAGTGAGGGTGGTGAAACAATGGAGCAGGTTGCCCAGAGGGGTAGTAGATGCCCCCATCCCTGGAAATATTCAAGGTCAGGTTGTATGGGGCTCTGAGCAACCTGATCTAGTTGAAGATGGCCCTGCTTATTGCAGGGGAAGGTGGACTACATGATCTTTTAAGGTCCCTCCCAACCCAAATTATTCTATGATCACCTGATTCCAGATTCGCCTTCTCAGCCTCCCCATTCAAGCACTGATAGGTAGTTAGTTCATAGTAAGTTACATTGCCAAAATACACAGAAACAGCATTGATGTTAAGAACTGCATGCCAACATCTTTCTGCTCCCAAATCCCACCATGCATGCCATCAGTTCACTATATTACTGGTGGTAACAAATGGTTTCCTACTCATGGGTCAAAAAGACACAGCCCTTAAACATTCTCTTCCTCTCAGAGAAGGACAATCAAAGGAAATGGTTCCTAAACTTTGTCACTGAATTGCTGCAGGCCTCGCCTCTCTCCAGAAATTCCTCAACCTCTGCCATGCAGTTCAGAAATGGTCTCCTGATATGAGAAGAGACAAATATTCCAAACAATGCCAAAAGCACCATCAGCAAGCCTTCAGTACTATCAAGTACAGCTTTCCTCTTGCTGTTGTAAAAATATAATCTCAACATCGAATGCATCTCAAAGGACGCTCAGCTGCCAGTTCTCAATGAGGCTTTCAATTCCTTTCCAACTCCTTTATCTTTTTGAAACCACGGAGAGGGCAAGTCAGCATTTCTGTATGTTGTCAGAAACACAAGAGTATCCAGTGCTGACCTAGAGCATTACAAATCACTAAGAAACATAACAGATAAGAGGTCTGCTTTGTGCACTGATTAAATTCTTTGACAGCTCTGTCTAATGTCTGAAAGCAACTTGTTCAATATAGTGCTATTTTACAGAAATAGCAGCAAAACACCCATGTAGTTAAAGAAAAATTAAACTTAGTTCTGGACAACTTCATTCTCACATATAAAACTGCACTCTTGCACAAGCCAGTCTAGCTCTGTCCCTATTTGAGACAACACCAACTATCACTCAAAAAGCCAGGTCTATGCCAAGACAGGAACCTATGAAGGAAAAAGAAAAAAAAAATACAGATAGAGTTTAAACATGGACCATTATTCCCAAATTTTAATACCTAGCTCTTGCTGATAGTTTGACTTTAGGTCTTCTTTCTCCTTCAGACACTGTTCTTTAATCTTGTCCAGCTCCAGCTGATGGCGGCTTTGCAGAATTGCTATCTCTTGAGCACGCTTATCGTTGAGCATCTCCCGTAGTTCCATAAGGGCAGTTTCCTTTTCTCTTCTCAAGTTAGATTGAGTAAGCTCAAGCTGGGAGGTGTGCATATTATTTAAGCTTAGGCGTAAACCTTCCAATTCAAGGCTGTGCAGTGTCTGTAATGAATAAAAAGGGGTTTTTCCTCCCCTGTAATGAAATGTGTTCACTTTTTTCATGAGCAGTTTCAATTGCTTTCAACTGTTAAACACATCTAAGTTTTGCCTTTCTGTACTTGGAGAGTGTTTCTTCATGGCAGTGACAGAATCCTGAAAATTGGCTTATTTTTATTAGTGATGTTTGCATAACATTTTCAGTGCAAAGTAAAAGGCTTTCCTTACCCATCTCTTAACTTTACTTCCTACCAAATACCTTGCATCTGTCCACACAACATCAGAGCAGAACACAAGCTCACCTCAACATTTTACAGTCTATTAAAAAAGTTACTGATATTTGCTGTGGGTTTATTTTCACTAAAAAGCAAAATTCTGAAGTGGTATTGGAAACAGAAATGAAATTCACCATGACTCATTAAATAAAAAGTGAGGAATATCCAATACTTAGAAGTGGCAACTAAAGTAGACCAAACAATTCAATTCTTTAATAAATTAAACTTTTACAATGTTTTCCCAAAATCTTGAAATCAGACCAAACACTGCAGGTATTCTTTCTATTTCCATTTTGTATTTAGTGGAAGTATTCAAAAACCCAGTAAATATTTACAGGAAAAAAGTCGGGTTTACATACTTAAGCTTAGCACAAAAGCATTCCTAATTAGATTAGTGGGACAATTAAACAGTGGGAGCGCTTTAGTACTTTTATACACTTTTAAAATTAATTTTTAATTAATTGTATTAATTTTTGTTAAACTTATTAAGATGTGAAAAATTGCAAAGTTTGGGGGTTTTTTTTGTTTGTTTGCTTGTTTTCTTAACCCATCAATTTAAACATCCAGTTTTCTTCAGAATTAAAATATATTTGCAGTGAGTATCATGGAGAACTCCTGTAGAAAAAACAATATCCACTACTGCCCACCAAGGAAATACTTCTAACTCTTCAACTGCAGTATTACATATAAGAGCACATATAGCATGCACAAAAATCAAGAAGCTTTCTCTTTGCCACAGTCAGGTAACAACTACAGCAATTACTGTTTCTATTTTACCTGCAATTGGAGCTGAGCTTGCTCAATCTCTGCTTTGTGAGTGGCTGCCATTTGCTGACGAAGTTCATCCAGCAGGCGCTGCTGTTCTTCAGTTAATTCAGCACGAAGCTTCTCCATTTCCCCTTCATGTTTAGTAATCAGTTCAGAGATTTCATGATCATGCTCTTGTTCGTGTACCTGCAGAGAAATAGCCTTCTTCAAAATAGAGTTAACTAGCCCCTAACTAGTGGGGGGCTATCCTCTGCTAGTGCTTTTTCCGTCTTTATTAGATCCTACTCCACCTCAGATAAACAGCCTCAGGAGAAAGATTTTTTCCTTCAATAAGAGTGCTAAATTTTGTTCTTTATTATAGATTTCAACTTTGAGTAACTCCTGTTCTTTTAGCAGTGCCTCTTCAGACATTGCTTTCTGACCAAGCAACTCTGGTACTGTTGCTTTGTGTTCTGAGCATCAAGCTCACTTTGCATTCGATCCCTTTGACTTTGCAAAGCAGCTAACTGACATCCAAAGAGAGATCATACTTCACCTACTTCAGATGGATTCTTTCTGTTACGGAATCAGAAGCTGATATCTGCTCCTGGACATCTTTCACTAATTGCTCCTGAATCCACAGCTGTACTATCAACATTTCTCTTTCTTTCTGGAGGTCTTTCACCATTTCTTGCCAGGTAGAAGATTGACACTTGTGTTAAAGGCTCTACAGCATAGTAAGGCTGGTTTCCATCCTCACCCTGCTGCTTTAACAGAAACATGATTTTGTGTTCAAGTTTTTATCCTCTGTTTTCTGAAGAAGTTCTTTTTCATGATAGATTCGCCCTGCATCTTCCTCATCCAGTTCCACAAATTTGTGAGAGCGCTCAGCCATTACTTTTTCTCATTTTCCAACAGCTTCTTGGGTCTCCAGGTAAGATTTCGTCAAGGCTGACTCCTTCTCATGGAGCTGCTCACTTAGCTTCACGCATTTCTCTATTAAACAAGTTATTTCATCATCTTTTACATCATCATGGTCACTTATTTTGTTTGCTGCAGAAAGCTGACAAAAACAAAACAGAGGCTTCTGTTCCCACCTCAGTCTGTTCAAAAGTCTCTTGAGCCAAAGCACTAAGACATGCTTCCTCATCAAGGCCAAAGTTTATTGGAAAAGGTATAAAGTCTCTTTTGGGTTCTAGAAGCACACTGTCTAACCCATATCTACTGTATCTATCTTCAATAACATAACCTTCAGAAATGCTAGACACATATGATTCTTCTGGTCTCTCCATGGAGAGAAGATATTTAGTCAATATGCCTTCACCACCACTGGCCTAGCTCTGAAAAGTGTTCTTCAGACAGGTTATCTTCTTCACTTCTTTTATTTTTCTCTGTGATCTTTGAATTCTTAATTTCTTTTAACTGATCCCTTGAGGAGTCTACTTCCAAGTCACACTGGAACTCTAGCTCTTCATGAACTAGCTCACCTTCACCTTTCAGCTCATGCAGTTTATTCCACATCTCCTAAAGCTCAGCTCTCTGCAGCCGCAGTACCTCTAGTAAAATCTGGGTTTTTTCCTCAATTTCACTAGCTGTTTATTGGAGACAGTTTCTTCATCATGTTTTTGCCTTACATCTAGACTTTCTTCAGGCTCATAAAGTTGCTTTTCATTTAATTCCTGTATGAAAGAATTCAGTTTCTGAATCTCTTCATTCAAGGACTGTTTTTCTTTCTTATATCGTTTGGCTTCCTTGACCTGCTCTTCTGCATCAGAAAGTTGAGACTTAAGGCCATCAATTAAATCCTTGTATTTAGTCTCAATGTCAGATTTTTCTCTCTGGAAGTCTTCCTGTTGGTTTTCAAGTTTCTTTCTCAAAGTAATTTCAGACTTGCAAAGACTATTATTTAAGTCAATTATTATGCTATTCAAGTTCTGAATGTGTTCTTCAGAATTCAGAGTACAGAGTTCTTGTTTTAACTGTTCAAGTTCAATCTTATATTTTAAAATAATTTCTTCTTCATATACCTGCTTGGCTTTTGCAATCTCTCTTCTGTTGCACTTCTCCAGCTCAGCCCTCAAGTTGTCCAACTGTCTGTCTACAAACATCTTTCTCATGACTGATTTTCAGTTCTTCAATATGCTGCTGTTCTTTCATTTCAGATAAAGCTATCTCATTTTTCAATTGTTTTATTTCTGAGTCCTGAAGAGAAAGGGTACATTGCAGAGTACAGACAAGCTACATCTTTCCGATGTCAGTACACCCTGAAGTATTTTAATACATTGCTCATTTTCTTTTATGTTTTTGTCTGTTGCACTGTACCTCTCATATCCCTATCCATTTCAGCAAGCAGATTATCTTTGGTATTCTTAAAAATATATTATTACAAATTAAACATGCCTTCGAAGTATGATGTGTCTTAATTTCCTTATGGCTCATGCTTTCGTGTCTTAACAAATAATATTTACCTTAAAGTGCAAGGTGTATCATTGGCGTAGGCAACAAGATATCTAAGCACATCCTTGAGTGGCAAATACTACTAAGAGTCTTTAAATGTGTTAACAGACATCAAATGGTACAACATTGACTCCAGAGAGAAAAAAAATAGCAGTCGTCTCAAATTTAAGGTATTTGAATGTAAAAAAAAAAAAAGAATATGTCAGAGCTACATGTATTTCTCCATCTCCATCTCACATCCATTTGCACAGCGAAAACAGCTCCTGCAGGCAGGAGTAGGCCAGCAAAACAGTCACATCAAATTTTGACTCATCTGACTCACTTTGAAGTTTAAGGCTTCTAGTTATGACATTGCTGTTTATGTGCTAAAGGAAATTAGATCTTTTAAACTGTTCCTTTGATATACCTTAGTAATCACAACCACTATAAACTTGTTCCTAAAGAAAGACTTTTTTCATCACTATGCCTCTATGCCATAATCAGAGTTATCACCAAATTTGAAACACATATTAAAAAAAGGTACCTCTTCTGTGGTTTTAGCTGAGTTTCTTTACTCATAGTGCTTGTTTCTGGAATGATTACATCAAAATATTCCCACACAAGCTTTTTGCTTTATTTTGTACATGAAACTACCATGAATACAGACACAGTTAATTTTTACTGTCATCTAGGTGTTTCAAGTTCACACACAACTGCATTGTTACATGCTTACACAACATATCCAACAACCTTCACCCCACCACAAAGCTGTCAGTTATGTTCCCACATGCCTCCCTTCTATAAACACCAGATGGACCTCCTCTGATGGAAACTTCTGGATGTTATACAACAGCTTAATAACAGAGTTAAAAATCAACCGTCTGCAACAGAAACCAATGGAGTAATTTAAAGAAATAAGCAAGTTTTAAAGAACAAGAACTAAATCCTTATTGCATACCAAGAAAAAAAAATTCAATTGTGAACAGCTATTTTGACTTCTTAGCTGAATATCACTACCTTCAGAAGAATAGATTTTTAATTCCATACCAAACTGTTGCTTCAGTCCTGAAGCATCAATGTTACTTTATGCACAAATTAAACGTTCCTTACAGGCTCTTCCTCCATAAAGTACCACCTTGGCTTGCACAATCACAACAAAACCTATATACCATGAACTCATAATTATAAAGGCACTTTAAACAGTTTTTACCTTTAGAGAAGACTCAAGCTGTATTTCCAGGTCACGCGCTTTCTGACGCAGCACCTCCAAGTGTCCGTTTTGCTCTCTGAGACGGTTCTGAAACAAGGACATCTGCCTCTGGGCTTCTAATACTTCATTTTTCTCAGAGCTTTTACTCCTCAGCATCTCATTAACCTGGACACATAAGGGTAGTCACAGTCAGAAGAAAGTTTATATCAGAATAACTCATGTTTTACTGTATGCACAAAATATACTGTGTTCATTCACTACAGTTTTACTCCATGCCTTTCTTTCTCAATGAATAAGAAACCCCCTAAGAAGTCAGACAATGCTTGTCATGTTTTAGATTCTATTACTTAAACATATATATGTTAGACAATTCTTCTCTATGAAGCCTCCTAAACAAAACAGGACTTACTGGTAACAACAGACCGAACGTATTGGTACGAGGACAATACACAAAACCAGTCTTCTCTGCAAAGGATTTACAACTCAACATTTAAGGTTTTTCTTTTCTCTCCATCTCTCTCCAAATAAAAATAAAAGATTTGTCCCGTGGGAAGTAAAATAAAATGTTTTTTATTAATTTTTAAAACCTTTTTCTAAAGACTTTGCTAAAACCAAGATGATAATACTAAAACCAGTATTAGTACTTTCAGCATTATCAAAGTTGACATGCTTCCAACAAAACAACTTGCATCATATTACTAGCCTTATTCAGTATATGCTCAAAGTGCTAGAGGTGTTATCATTGTCTTTCAATGGCTTATGGAGCAGATCCCAATCATCTGTGAAGTAATTGTCACTATTACCACATATTTTGTTAAAAGCAATTTGAATTGTACATAGGAAGCAGTGGTTTTTGTTCTTTTCCAAAATTTCATTTAGCACAGGATTTATTTTCTGGGGCATGAGCAACTCCTTCAAGATAATCCCTGTGCTTCAGTAAATTACAGATTTTTTTTAAACTCCCTTCCTATCCAGATGTTTAAGACATGTAAGATAAGAATTACAGTAGGGGAGATTATAAGTCTGAAATGGTTAAGTAAAAATAATTATTACTCTTTGGCATATACTACAAGGCTCCTAAAATATACAAATATCCAGGTGTTTGGAGAGAATAGCTACCAGAACACCAAGTATCACCAAATACTAAAAAAAAACAACACCAAAAAAAGTAAAGTGGGTGAAAGGCTGTAGTATAACTCAATACCCAGGGCTTAGAGCCACAATCAACTTGTTGCACTGAAGCAGGTTCCTGTGTGTCACAGGAGTCGTATCAACCTTCTTCAGGTTATTTTAAATCTTCCTTGCGCCAAGGCATCCTACCTCAACACTGCATCTTTCTGTGTAACAGCTAAGCTGTTACATTTGCCTATACATATACCGAGGGCTTTCTTTGGTAAAGGCAAGGAAAGCTGATCACATGTAAACCCATATCATTACAGTGATGGTTGCGTATAGATCCAAACCACTAACAGTATTGGCTAAAATTCCCTAGAAGGGGCTATATTGATGGACAAAGAAGCGTCATGACATCCCAAACATTATACCAACAAGTAAGTGGAAAATATAAGGATGTCTCCAGAATGTCTTCCTAGGAACTAGAGTAAACTCTGCCCTACCCTCAAATCACTTTCACTGCTGCATTACAAACTGAACTATGAACAGCTATGATAAACTCAATATGCTTTTACAATCACATTCCAAACTTGTTCTTACTCTCTTTATAAGGAAACAATAAAGCTGATATAACTGAAGTTGTAAATTGTGGACCTGAGCAGCTACAAACAAAGCCTTATCCTGTAGGTCATCCTGATCCTGTTTTGCCTGTTGAAGGCAACTTGTTAGTTTCCCAATTCCCAATTCATTCTCTTCTTGAACAATACTTTCCTATGTGGATCACAAGAAATGCACTTTTAAAATTAAAATATTCTTACCATATAACAGTAAGCTATCTTAAAACAAAGCTGTTAGAGTCTATAGTTTTAACTTAAGTTTTAATGAACTTGTAACAAAGGACCAGAAATGTTTGTATTAATACATGACAGCAGGGTTATGAAAGAAGAACCTACCACAGATTTCAAAAGATGACAAAGCCAATCAAAAGAGACTTTAAAAAAAAAATGCCAGGACCCCAGTAATAAATATTTTTACTTAATTTTGTAACTGTTATTGATGTAAAAGCAATTCAAGTTTTCTACAGGATAAAATTAATATTTAATACCCCCTAAACTCTGTCAGCTCTTCTTTTCAGCCATGTGAGAGAAAGCTAGTGAGATGGGAAACAATCTTATTTTATGTTTCCCAGTCGTAAAAGGAGAAAAACAACATGTAAAGGGGGCAGTAATGATTCTTCAGAAGCACCTGATAATTTACTTTTACATAGAAATGCTAGTGAAAGGGAAATACAAAATATCTTTTTAATATTTTTGGATAATGGAAGGTACATGTCAGTTTAAGAACGTTTAACTTATCCTGCTTAATCACTTGCCCATATAAAGAACCCCATCCCAAAATAAAAAAAGTCACACGTATTTACAAATATTCAAAAAGTGTGAACGATCTCTGGGGATGGTGGTGACAGTGGTGTCTGATATACTGTGTGAATATTTAAAAAGCAGACCTAGCTACATCTACAAAGTGGTTTTCAGGCTATTCACAGAAACATTTCAGGAAGTACTTGTTTTTTAATAGTTTGAACAACACTTCAGGGTGGGGTTGGGTGGGGTCCACCATCTTTCAGCATGGTCTTGATGCATATTTTCAAAGTCAGTATTTATAAAAACACAAGCTTTTACATTGAACCTCAACCTCAATGTATGATTAACTATACTTTCATCAGCAGAAGAAATCAACTATGCACTTCATAAAAAAATCTAAAAACAGAAGCTTTACAAATTTAACTTCACTCTCACTTGATTCAAGCTTGAAGTCCTGGAGACTGGTAAATGGAAAACATAAGCATGGCTTTACACAGCACATGCCAGCAAGATGAAGTACTTTTCAATTAAAAAAAAAAATGTACTTATTTCGAGCTTTGTCTCCTAAATATTTTTTGGATTAAAAGAGTATTATCCCCATTATCCAATTTGTGAAGCATACCTCATTTTGCATAGAGTCACTGTGCTGAGTAAGTTGTTCCTGTAGCTCGTCCATCTGTGTGGCAAGTCTTTCAGCTTCTTCCCGCTTTTCCAGAAGTCTGTTCTCTAACTCAGCTATTCTCATCTGACACATCTGAGCATCAAGCTCACTGTATTCTCCAGCCAGATTTATTGAAGCTTTCTTCACAGAAAAAGCCAAAAAATATATTTACTCATGAAAGCAACATACCGCACCTTTTTTAGGATTATTCTGAATATAAATTCAAGCTTAAATTTGAGGCAAATTCTAGTTTAAAAGCAATTCAATACTGAGATTTTGTACTTAATAAAAGTATTATATACAAGGTAATTAATTCTTTAAAAATTCAAATAATACTTCAGATAATGTATTTTCATATCTTATTTTAAGACAAAAGTAAATTAGGGAGAAGAGCCTTGCGACTCCATAGCACCACTGGGGCAAAGTGCTATTTCAACACACGTTGGAATTTAAAATACATTCCAACTTAAAAATGAGTGGAGGGAGAATACTACAGAAATTATATATACTAAGTTTTTACATACATCTGTGCTCACTGCAAAAAACAGACCATTCATAGCAAAAATAATAATATGAACTGCTTGCTTTAACAGCAAATTCAAGTGTAAGCAGCTATTGCAAATTAATATTCAACATACTCTGAGCTTTTGTGGCCTTTAACAGCTAAACAAAAAAACAACTGCAAAGATGGAGGCTGCTCCAATCAATCCTGTGGTGCCTTACGAGCAATATTGTTACAATTCGCACAGAGGAGACAGTATCTTGTATTTTGTTTTAAATATTTTTTTTTTAAGTATGAAACAAAGATTGAACCTACCTTTCAATCAAAAGCATCATTTAAATTGCTCTGGACAAGGTCCATGATTTCACTAAAACCAATTCCCTTAGCAAACAATTTCATACACACACTTAAGTACCTGGTTTAGACTGTAAAACAGTGAAATCGCATCACTTTTATTACATTTGATAACAAAGGTCAATAACTATACCATTTTAGTAACGAAATATCATACTCATTCTTTACATATATATCAGCACCTGTTACTACAGATACATTCTTTCACACTTACTTCAGCTGCATGATCATTCAGCACATGCCAGTTGGAAAAGTCAGCACGCCCCTGGCAAGGACACAAATACAACAAACACTAAATCATGGCCATTTTAAGATACATAAAGAAAAGCTGAATTATTTTGGAAACATCTTAAGCACATGAGCTAGAGAAGTCCACGTTGTAAGACAGCATACCAGTAAGAGAGAGAGACTGACTTTAATGCTAAACTTGGCTGGTCATCCACAGTCAAATGAATGAAATATATGGGAAAAGAAAAAATAAAAAAATAAAATCCTATGAAAACCTGCTCAAAATTTAGGGCTAAGTCTCACCATTGAGATTCAATGTTGTGTCTTCTGCTTTTGTGGCTTGCAAATACAGTTGAGAACTCTTTAATCTACCACTAAATAGTAGTAACTAACTGACAGGAGATTATGTAACAAACGCGCTAAAATCATTCTGGTAATTACAAAAGCAGTACTATTTTCTGACACATACACTTAACGTACCTTCAGATCTTGAAAGATACTTACCTCTCATTAAATTCACAAGACAACAAACATGACTGCAGCGCTGTTTAGAAAAGGAAGCCTATAACCCTCCCTGTATTTTGAATCTGCAGGAAGTAGTTTCCAATGACTACTGGCATCCCCTCCATATAAGCTAGAAAGCAATTCCATTTGCTTTGTAGATCAGCTATTTTGACAGAAGCTATTTAGAAGCAGTAAGTGATTTTTGTTTGTTTTTAATTTCAGTTCACATGAGTGCAATAAGGATACTGCCAACATCACTATAGCCAAGTGACAAAATATTGTATGCTTTTTTCTTAGTGCAGACAGCTTGGCAGGTAGCTTTATAAAAGCCTTTGCAATGCTAACATTACATTTACAATGTCCTGAAAGCACTAGGGATACTCTCCAACAGAAAGCAGGATAAACCATACAAGTTATACCCAGCATTATTTCAAGCTTGCAAATATACAAGCATGTTTCAAAAACACATGAACACCTGGAGAGATGCCTTTTATACAGAGGGCACCACTTCCCCAAAACTTACGCATCTTTGCATAAACATGCTGAAATGCACTGGGAAACTCTTTTCTAAAACTCCCAGATCAAGATAGGTACAGTCTGTTGTAGCCAGAGAGCTGTGTTCTAGCTTCTGAAGCTTGTGAAAGCTTTCGTCAGCCACTTCTGAAGCCAGTTGGATTCCTATAAAAGAAGATTTTCAAAACTACATCCCGCCTGATTTTATTACCAGACAAAAAGTGTCACATGACTGTCTAATCCACAGCTGATACAAAAATAGAAGTCTTGCTTGTGAGCTAAAGCAAGACAGCAATTGCTTAATTCAGGCAGACCAGTGCATCTTTGTTTCTCTATTTATTGACATGACTACAGGGCTACTTCTAGATGATCACATATACAAATACACTAAAATATAACAGCCACAAGCACAGCCATATTTTAAACAAATTTGTCAGAGAATGGAACATCTATGTTGGCTTTACAACTGCTACTAAGAGCATGCTGGAACAAATTTCAGAAAACATGAAGCACATTTGAGCTAGCAGAGTAATACAAAACCAAACTAATACTGTGCTTTATAAGGTCCTGATAGTTTAGCTCATCTGCTACGCCTCTCAGTCCAGACTTGGCATCTCCTGGCGTCACAGCCACACAACCAGAAGTCTGCCCAAACAGAAGTTCATGGCAGCGAAAGGTGAAAGACCTCAGTTGATTAACAGTAGACAGCTCCCTGACAATACCAGCTGTCCAGTCCATATATTAGAGATGGGGTTTTTTTCCAGTTATTTACATGACTATGTAAGAGACTTAATTATTACAAATGGAAATACATCACTTCACTTACTTTTCAATGGCAGCTAGTTGACACTGCCAGAGACCTAATACCCAGTTAAGTAAAGCAGTCACCTTGAATGCTTTTTTATCTGCAGATGGAGTGAAGTGAAACAAGAAATACTAAGATTTACCTCAGTCTCTGTGGTTTTCTCTAGTAGGCTGGTGTCTTCAGCTTTATTTTCTATACCCTTAGCAACATCTTTGGCCATTAGTGCATACTCTTCTTTCGGAAGGTCATGTGTGTGGACAGACGAGCCCTTCCTCTTCGTCGTCTTTTTCTGCGACTGCATGACTTCGCTTTTTGTTTTTCGTTGTCTGAAGTAAGCAAGCTGTGCAGAAAGGATTGAAAGAGGTAGAGAGAGAGGTAAGTGAGAAAAAAGTAGCAGGACCACAAGATTAACACACTCATGAGTGACAAAGATCCTATCTTGATAAAATATATACATCTGCAGAAAAACTGCTTTATCCTCCTACTTTCTGCACATTCAAAGCACCCTGGAACACTGCAGTTAAGCAAGAAATCTCACACCAGTACTAAAGACTTATTTCAATACAAAATCAAATTTTACTCAATGTAACTTTGTGTGTCAATGACAATCTAGAATTACAGCAAGACAGATTAGTAAAGGAACAAGTTGTTAATATATTAGAAAAGTTAAGGGGAAAAATTAGAAAAAAAATTGAGAAGTCTTTCTGCAAGACCAGTAAAAGCAATAACTCTGAAAAAAAAAAAGTATCTAAACAGATCTTTGCCAACATAAGATTTAAGATTAAAATTAACGGAATTGCATCCTCATGCTCGTTTTCTGCCACCCCCTTAAGAGACTACAGCAAAACTTCCCAGGCAGAAAGCAGCCTGCAGTACATAAATAGAAAAATCAATTAAGCCAGGTTATTTTAATTTCTTCTGTTGAAAAATCAGATGCTCTACTTTATCAGACTATAACTGCTCTACGAAGCACCAGGGACTTGTAAAGAATGTCACTGACAGAATTTATTACCAAAGTTTCCTTAGCACCTTAAGCAGTTTAAAAAGAGTTATCATACTTTCAACACTGGTATTGTGTTTAGACAGCTTTTCCAGGTATCACCTCCCTCTCACAGCATAAATCCAGACCATCTTTCTCATAAGGAATAAGCCTTCTCCAAGGTAACAACCATAAGCTACCAAGTTTACTGCTAATATATCCTTGTGATAAGATAAAATAGATAGTCAAATGACAACGCGATGTAAACAACTGCCAATTTCTACCTGCAATATACACAAAAATCCACTGCTTGACAGTTTGGTTTTCCTGTAAAACAGCCACCCTGAATAAGAACTGTGTCCTTTTTTTTTCATTCAACTTGTGAAATGGATTTAGTTTAGTACTTTCTCCTTGCACTCATGCTATTATAGCAACTTCTACCTGATAGCTTAGCTGCTCAACAGATACACAGCTACACACCTGCTACACTGAGCAGCCTGTTTAAAAGGTGTATTTATAGAAATAAATCACTGATGATGTTTATGTATAAATAGATTATTTTTAATCTTAAGTTCTGTATTTCCATAGTTATTAATACTGAATACAGATTAAACAAAAACTGCTAGGTGCCATGTTGCCCTTCAAAACAAGCAAAATGAACACACAAAATAAAGCTGTACTGAGACTCAAATACTATTCTCTGAAATCAGGTTTTACGCTGGCTTACTGTTTACTAGCTAATTTACTGATGTCAATATATGTCAAAAATAGCTATTGCACTAATTAATCTGATAACGTGGGGAAAAGGAACAGGAGGAAACCTGCAGAAATGGTAGAGGAAGCCAGTGAGGCAGAGAAAAAGGGACAACAAGAATAAAGCAGTCAGAAAAAAAAACAAGAAATAAAAGGCAGTGGCTATCGCAGAGAGCAGTTAGCAATTTCACAAAGGGAGACTAAATGTTTGACATAAAATACCAAGACTTGCCATGACTAAACATCTAAATGAGGATGAATTTTATAGATGCACATCTCAAAAACAAAATTTATTTTGTCCCTTTCATATGTATTAAACATATAAAATCATAATAAATTTAACGCAAAAATACCCAACTACTCCAAAATTTTACAGAACTACAGGACTCAGTGGCCCATGAAAACATCTGGGGTCAAACATACTCCAGATTTATGGAATGACTGAAAGGGAAAAAAGCACTAGTTAGGGCATATCACATTTTCAAAGCCTTTAATCAGCTACATTAATTTAAGTGTCATTATATACACAGTCAGTCATCCAACATGAAGTAGTTCGTGTGAATATGAAGAAACCATATAACACTGATTCTACCCCATCCCAGTGAGATCCCATCATTCCCTTTTAAAGGGCCAAATTCTTGGTTTCCTTTCTAGCATCGTGTACAAAGGTGAAAGCTTCACTTTTGACAGGAACATGAACAGCACTGCCCACCGCAGTATTCAAAGCAGCTCTCCACACAGAAAAGCATCTGGCCTTTCTGCAGGTACCAATACTGCAACTTCATTTCTCCAAGACCAGTCAGTTAAAAGAGTCAACCACAAGGCACCTCTGATTGTTATGGTTAGCACCACAAGAGCATCCCAGAACTAGCAGAGTAAGCCTACCAGGTTTTGTGTCATGTGGTCACAGCGTCATCCCTATCCCAAATTAACTGCCATGATGACATCCTTTTATCACATTATTGCAAGCTGACTGGCACCAGAGGCATGGGCAAGCAGACAGGAAAACCATACCTCATACAGCGCTGCTCAGCCTTCCCCAGCCTACCTCTCACATAATTTATTCTTCGACTTACTGTTCTACATGCTTCAGAAACTAGTATCAAAAATAATACACACAGAAAATGGACTAGAGCAGAAAACCAAATCAGCACCTCAGGTTGTTCAAACAAAGCTTAGTCTACTTCCTAAATACGGTAAACATAATCACAAGTGCTTTTAGACAAAACCCAGAAACATTTTTAGCACTTCCTTGAACTGGTGAAGAGAAAAAAACTTCCTGGAAACGTGCTCCTTTTTAAGCTCCTACTGTATAAGATGCAGGAACAGCAATAACTTCTTATATATGAGGTATGGCACGTCCAGTTACAGAATTAGAGGGACAGTTGCCCAACATGCATATCAACTAACTTGAGGTGGAAAAAAAACAAGGATAAAAAAGCATCACTGAATACTTGCTGTTTATTCTGTTTCTCAATTACTACCTCGGCAAACATACTGCATTTATCAAAAATTAAAATCTCAAGAACCTGATACAATCAGCACTTAGCTGTCACGACAAATTCCAATTAATATAACAGTTTGAGTTATTTTTAGTATTATTACTAGGTGATAACTTAAATGCACTTCAAACTGAGTTTTTATTCCTACATGAAAAAAGAATAATACAATAGTTTAAAGAGGGAAAGGAATATAATTTGAATGTTTTCCAACTCATTATTTAGTAGACTAAAATTTAAGTATGCCAAACAGAAAAAAACTTTTTTTTTTTTGGGGGGGGGGAAGAGACAAGGGGGAAGGCAAAAAAAAATCCCACAGCAGTTCACACCTCCAGAGTCAAGCAACATCAAACTGAATGGTCAGCAGTATCAACTGAATGGGTTGCTACAACACACAACTAGCCTCCCATCCCCTGTTGTCATGAGCATAAGAAATGGATAAGAATTTTGCTTCAGCCATAATAAATTTCCCTGTGCATATAGCAACTAAATCTCTATAAACTCAGAGTAATACAGCCACACTTTGTAAAAGGGAACTTGCGTGGGTTGTCCATGTAAGCAGTTTGTAACCAAAAATTGTGCAAAGGAGATCATAAGGTGAAAAAGACTCAATGAGAACACTGTAATTGCAACATGAGCTCAGTAGACAAACAGGAAGATTGTAAGTCCCTGAGTACCTACCTGGCCAATAGGAACAAGGGACAGAGAATCAGGTGATGGAAGAAAGGTATAACCACTCTAAGGACCAAGAGCAGCTGACCTCTACATTTTTAATAAACTACTTACATCTTTTTGTATCTTTATTTTGAAGACTTTGTCCTCTTTTCACATTGTATTAGTGAGCTGGTGTTTCTTTCATGAGCATCCCTGCAGTATTGCAGTAAGGTGATTCTGTAAGTTGATTTGGAAGAACACTTATGTATTATATGAACAGTTATGTATCAGTTCAGAGATAGCATCACCTTAAGCTGTTGTAGGCCTGCACCACAGGAAGGAAGTCTTGTACCTGCTCACAGTTATTTCTCTCTTTTAAATTTGCATTTGTATTCATGAGGAGGGCAGCACAAAGACAACAGGAAAAAAGAAAAGGAGAACAAAAAGCGGGAACATTTCCCTACTGCTCTATTATATAAGAGCCTTCAAAAACATGAGCTATTCACGGGAAGTTTCTGGATACAGTCTTTCAGCCATCCACTCCAGCATGATATATCCAACTATGGGCTTAAAAACATTGAGTGAGACCAGAGCCGCATTTATTACAGTAATTACTATCTTTGTATTTAATAAGCCTCAACAGATACTGTTTCCATTCATTTGTCCAGGTGTTTTTTGAAAATTGTCTAGTGCCCACTATCTGCTAGTTAAGTGATGGGTCTCTGTGACATTTTAGTAAGCAGAGAAATCACTACGACCATCTCTCTTTCGCAACCCAGCATACCATCTTTTCTCTCAGCATACCAAGTATATGATACCATGCAACAGTAACACTGATGGGCTGCTAACAGTTTTTTTAATGCTAAGATAAGAGATATTTAGCACGTAGTTAAAACAAAAAAAATAACAATTCAACATTGGCTCTGCACACATAGCATGAAACTTAATGCAAGCCCCTGTGGTTTACGTGTTTGGTTTTTTTTTTCCAGTGGCAAACAACAGCTGTGCAACAGATGGGAACTCATTCAAGGCAAATCTATCACTATAAACAGATACTGTATTTCAAGAAGAGTTACAAAAGAAATGTTAACATGAGTTTTGCCATAACTAACGCAATTTTCAACCTGAAAAATTCCTGTTCTCAGTTTCCTCTCTTGGTGTTAATCAAAAGTCTAATCACACAATTGTTCTCCAGAAGAGGACTGCATCCACACAGGACACACGGCTGCAAGGGCAAACGGATGAGAAGCTGCTGAGCGGGAATGAGGAGCGTGGCAATCATGACAGCACTGACCCACTAAGCAGATTTCCAGATAGGTTCCCTGCAGAAATGACCGTGCCCCTATGCCTGTGGGAGAATCATTAGAAGTAATAGGAGAGGCTGAGAGGCTGTAGCACATCATGGAAAGATCAGATCTGTACAAACCTTCCAACACTCTATGCATCCTTAGCTAACCCCTTATAGCTACACATGCCCATTCTAGTCCTACTTGGCTGGTGAGAACAGGGAAAAGCTATAGCTGCAGACTTGCAAGCCTTATTCAGCAGCAGATTCCCTGAAGGAAGATATGACAACAACAGCTCAAAACCCAAGAGAAATGCTGAATTAGAAGAAAAACAGTCAGCTGTTTCTAACCAGCTTCTGCTTTGTTTTTGTAAGGATGCTCAAGAAATTTTTATCTAAGAGGATTAATACAAGTGCTAGTATCATGGCTGCAGACAATAATTACTAAGAGACCATTACATCATCAGTCACATCGTGTAAGCTCTCTATACAGTCCCACTAAACTACAGCTAACTGAAAGCATGGAACTGCTCAAAGCATATGAAGCATTTGCTAGCAACGTGACTAGAAACCATCAAATCAACTCATTTCTCCAGTAACATACCCGCAGATACAAATGCAAGAGGACACACAACACCTACTCTTGAGTACGCTCACTTGGAGATATGGTATTTTCACAAATAACTGAATGAAAACCTAGGTGAAAACTGAAGAAATTGGGGAGGAGGGGGTGGAAAGAAAAAGAAAATAAAACCAAACTCAAACAAACAAAATCCCCAAACACCAACATCCACACAAACAAAAAATACCAAAGTGGAACCTGGAGGAAGAAACATTAAGCAGCTCCTTATTCACTGAAGATAATGCTTATATGCCTCTGTAGTAATTCAGGAAACCTTTCAGGCAACCTGTATTCAGGGAGCACTGCTAGGCATATTTATTTCTGACAGAGCCATCCTACTCAGGTCAACGCATCTCATCTCCTGACAAAGCTTCGAACAGCAAGGCTTCAGCATTACGGACGCTCCGACCCGAGTGCCGCTTCGAACGTGGCTTCAACTCCGCCACGCAACGAGGGAGAACCCGCCAGCCCCCCCCAGGGCGGTGAGGGGCGAAAGGGAAGGCCCTGGGGCGGGCGGAGGCAATGCCGCGGGCGGCTCCAGGAGCCAGCCCCTCACCAGGCCCTTCCACTCGGTACCCGACCAAGAGTACCGCAGAGAGTCGGGGGCGAGGCCAAGCTGGAACCCCCTCACCTTAGCCCTACCAGCCTCCGGTTTCTGCCTCTACGTCTCCTCCTCCGCGTCCATATAGCGAGCAACCCAGTGACCCAGAAAAGGCAACATCTACCACTACCCCAACTGTCACACTGAAGGGGGCAGAGAAGTTTCAATCATGGCCGCCCCAAAGTCTTTACCCCGCCCACTTCTTCCCCACTGCCAATCGCAAGGCAACGGTAGCCAGCACTAGCCAATAAAGAAGCAGGGGCTGGCTCATCCTGCCAGGAAGGCAGGAAGCTCTC
>VZRU01001952.1:93834-137335 GCA_013398155.1 Pedionomus torquatus
GCTGTCTCTCAGGCTGCGCTGGGTGGCCCGTTTCAAACGGGCCGCCAGCCACGGCCTCGCCCAGGGGCAGGAGACAACCAATAGGAGGAGGGGAGCGGTCACTGGGGGAAAGCGTACCCGGCCGTCGCAGAGCTGCGGTTTCTTTTGCCTGCCCTGGGCCCGCTGCCGCTGGTGTCTCGGGTCGATGCTGGCCCTCCGCGATTGAGGGGCTGCTTGTGGGAACGGGGCTTTTCCGTCTGCCGTTTCCGTCCCTTCGTGACTGATCCCCGCGCTGGCGGCCTGGTCCTTAACTCCCTTAGAGACAGGGAGATGTTGGCAGACCCCCTCTTGATCATAAGATTCTCTGTAGAAACGTTACTCTTTGCAGCCTGCCTAGTCTGCCTTTTGTGTATATTTTGCGATGGCATCTGCTTTGTTGCCATTGCAGCGAGTTGTGAGGAGCTCCCTTGCAGAATCCCTTCTTCCGAGAAGTAGAGGCACAGCGAGAGCCAAGACCAGGGAGTAGCTGGCAAATAACAAGGGAGAAATACGGTGCTCTCTTATTGATATCGAGAATAATTAACCTTAAAGTCATCTACAAAACTGGCGACTTTTTTGTTGCACACTGGAAAGCACATACTTTAATCAAATTAGTTCATTGGTTCAGTTCAGAGGTAACCTATTGTAATGCACTGGCTTTTTCTTTCTAAGAACATGGAAATGCAAGTGTTTCCATGAACCTCTTGTCTATCTCTGAACTTTTCTATGGATTAAGTTTGGCTCTGGAGATTTTGCCCCAAATTTGGATGTTGCAATATCCAGCTCCTGAGCTGGAGCTTCCATGCTCCCACGCTCTGCGTCTGTGCTGTCTGGGCTTCCCATGCTATGTCAACCACCATCACGGTCTTGGAATAAACCAGTTTGTGTGTTTCCTGCATTATTTTCATGTAAATATTTCAGCACACACAACATAAAGACTGGAATAGTGCAAACTCAATGCTCCAAAGAGAAATCTGAGGACACTAGGAGCAAGGAAGGGTTGGCAAGACACAACAGAATGCCTGACTGTGTCCATAGCTAAGGTGAAGGTTAAGTTTTAAACTACTGCAGATGTTCCCAGGGAACAGTATGTATTGGCTTTCTGCTTCTTCAAGACCAATTTGGCTCTTAGAAGGAAAAGTGGAAGTTTCAGTGAGCAAACTGCTCACTGAAAGTGGTTGTTTGATCTGACAGTGAGAACAGACTCCTGATGCTGATTCTGGTCACCTCCTGCTTTATTAGCCCTTGGGATGCTTAGAGGGTTTTGTTTATTTGTTTTTCCTGGTAGTACTGTTGTGTCCTCTAGCAGCACTGATAATGCTGCACTAAGATAAGGCTGGTAATGAAACCTTACTGAGAACTCAGGGTGCTGCTGTAATGTATCTGCAAATAAATGAGCAGTGTTCATAAAGACTAGGGGTTTCCCAGTCTAGTATAAGAAGACAATCATAAGCATGGTATATGAATAGTATAGTATAGTTCGTAAGTAAAAAGACCACCATAATTTAGTTCAAGCTAGAATCACTGTTTTCAGAAAGAGCAGTAAAAAACATTGCATGCCGTTATATGTCAGTAGCCTGCAGTAACTCTAATGATAGAATGTGCTTTATTCATATGTTTAATTTCCAAATGCGGATAGGACTTGGAACCACCAACTACAGCATCAGCAATGAGTAATAGCAGGCTTGGTGTTGCTGTTGTCTGGAGATGCCAGCATAGCTTGCATTGCTTCCTTGCTGCCTGAGTGCTGCTCACAACTCCAGTCACATCACCACAAAAAAGATTTATGAACTAGAAAGGTTCTAGGACACATGTGAGACTGTACAAAGGGATGTATACAGCCACAGTGTGATCAAAGATGCAGCTGATGCAGTACCTTCGGACAATGACTGAGAGCAGAGGCTAAGAGGTGGGTATGAGAGCAGTTCATGTGGGCTCTTAGACCTTCCCAGCTGAGTTATGAGATTAATGTGTGTGGAAAATTGGCTGTTTGAGGACAAAATGAATAAATCCTCTTGCTTAGGAGAGAAACCTGTATGGGAACGTGATACAGGAATGTAAGTCGCCAACAGTATGGAAAAAGAGCATGGAATACAGTTGTGTACATTTTGCATAGCGAAAGAGAAGATTTCCTATAATCTTTTCAGGAATCTATATTTAAAACAGTCTAAATGTAAGGGTTTTAATTATTTTTTAGGTAAACTATATTTACACAGTTTACTTGTGTAACTAGGCTTATGCTTAACTTTAAGGTAACTAGGAAACTCCTAGTAAAAGGTTATTGCAGCTGCTCAAAAGATGAAGAGATCAAAGATGTTAGAGATAATGGGAGAAAAATCTGTTGGAGTTTTAAAGTACAAAAATGTACACAGAGGTGTTTCTCAGGAAATCTGCTGACAGGTGAGAGAGGCCTTTGTTCTGCCATGTCACTAATAGAACTTGCAAATGAGCCCTGCCAAAGAAAGCTGAGTCCCAGGTCTGACATGGCACCACTGTCTTTGGGCTTCTCACATCTCAGTTTCTATAATGTTTGCAGTGACTATCAGCCTGTGCGTTTTGAAGGACAGGTCATCACAGCTGGAGGAGGTGATCTGTGCTGCTCCCACACAGCTACCTATGAACATTTATCAGCTGCTATCAGCGGTTCAGTTGTGGCTTTGCTATGGCTGAGGAACAGGTTGTAATTTTGCTCTTCTAGGAGCAGAAGCAGGCCAAAAGTATGATACCAAGTATGATATCTGTCTTCTATCTCATGTCTTGGTGTTGATTTTACGGATGTCACTGACAAATGTTACCCTGTTTTTTATGTTGAGAGGGTTTTGCTGGAAGGAGAAGGTGCCCCCTGTGTTGGCTGGGAGATGGTAAGCAAAAGGATGTTGCCCCATAGCCCATTTACTCACGTGGGGATGAGTTCCACCCATGCTTCTTAATTTTTTGACTTTTTATTACTATCTGGAGATGAAAACTCATATGAAGGACAACATCAAATGTGTATGGGCCCCTTACAATGGGATAAATATTACTATCAAGTAGTCAGTTGGACTTGTCTTAAAGAACCATTGGCTTTTATTTTCTTTTTTCCTGTCCACTAATGTGCTGAGCATTTGCTTTACAAAACATACATAAGCTTCTACACCTGGAGATTGAATTGTTTGTATTGTGGATTGACACTACAAACTTAGCAACCAGGTTACAGGCACAAAACTTTGAGCTACTTAGAACACAACACAGAGAGCCAGGTTTAGTGCTGCTGCCAGGGAAAAGGCTAGCACCCATTAAGAACAGACAAATATTCACACTGAGTTAGCTTTCTGTGACGATTGCCACCTGCAGCATGAAAAAGCATTGAAGGAAATGCCAGGAAAAGCAGCATCTGTGACGCTGGCGAACATCTGTACTCAATTTTATCTGAGAGTGCAGCTGAAGCTTTTCTTTCCTCAATCGCTCACAATATTGTAAATTTATTTTTTTTTCTAATGGAATTATTCTTCTGTGACGATTGTGGAAGGGAAAAAACAAACACTGAAAACCTACCTGTTTTAGCCTGCCTGTGCTTCCAGGAGAGTCCTACAATGATGGATCCTTCAGTATTAGATGACCTGACTTGGCTGAAACTCAAACTTCTAGAAATGGTAAGGGAATAACTCTGAAATGGTCACCTTTGCTGTGCTTTTTCTCTTGCATTTTTAAGTATTAGCACTGTGTTTTAAATAATTAGATTTCTCCTGCAGCCAACTGAGAACCTCTTTCTTTGCTCAAGCATAGGCAGACCAATGTGCACTGTCAGTTTTTAAAAGAATATTGTGCAACTCTACATGGACCTGCAGTAAATTAAAATTTGAGTTAAAGTGTTTGATCTTATGGGATGTGTCACCGGATTGCCTGTCACAATTCAAACTGGTTTTGAGCTAAGTTTAGGAGTAAATTTTTGGTGAAGAGGACCTCAGAGTGTTTTAAGAAGATTTTGTGTCTTTTTTGTCTGCTTTCACTTAAGATACATTGCCAAGTGAAACATGGACAAGCTTTCACCAGAAGCACATGAAATGCCACACAGAATTCAAGTAGCTCCACATTGTGACTCCACACATTAATACACCTAGGGTTCTCCACTTAGCCCTGTTCCTTCACTCTCAGCACATCTGACACCCACTAGCGTGGATCTTCTACTTCAGTATCCTCCAGAAGTCACTTAGACTTGTCTAGAATGCCAGAAGTAGCATCTAATCTGTCTTAATGACAGAGCCTTTTGTCTTAGATGCAGCAGCCATTTGAGGCCAAAGTTTTCACCACTGTGGAGCCACACAGAACTTAAAGAGCTTGTGTATAAACAAGAGGTCTCCTTGAGCATCAGGGAGCAACAAGGACCAGCTGTGCCCTGTTGCACAAGGAGTTGAGCACAATAACACAGCCAGCAGGGCAGGGCCCTGGCTGGCCAGTCCACAAGCAAGGCAAGCAGGTCAGAGCCAGAGATGGTGGCCAAGATCAACTGAAAGTCCAGATCTATCAGGCAAGCTCGTCGTGATGAGGCAGGTCCAAGGTCAACCTAGGAAATGACTGCAGGTTGGGATCGGGGTTAATAGGATCCGTGGCCAGTCACAGGCATGGCTGTGGTTGAGCTGCAGGCTCATCCAGTATAGCTCAGCTAGAAACTGAGGACCTAGAGCTGAGATTAAAGGAGCTCCTGGGCACATGAGTGGTGGGTGTGAATGGAAGCCCCAGGTGAGGCTTGTCAAGGCCAGTTAGGCCTGTTAATGCACCAATACACAAAACTGTCTGGCATCAAGTTCTTCATATGATCCAGCTCTTTGGCCTACAAAGTAAATGATGTATTAAGTTTCCCGATTCACTGTGCTATCAATTTCCAGGTCTGGGATATTCTGGCCAGTTGGAAGCATTGACCATACTTTACTGTAACTAGATTTGTAGTGAGGCATTTCATACTTCTATGAATACTTCTTGTAGCTGTGATTTAGCAGTTTAGAAGCATTGTCTGTCTCCACTTCTGCTTCATCTCCTCCATCCCAAACTTATGCCTGTAAGGTAGGGTTGGAAATTGTGAGCTCATAACCAGTTGTTCTTGTGGTTCTGCCAACAGAGACTAGAAAATGAATGGGAGGACCTAGAGAAGATGGAGTCACCTCTCCCAACTGCAAGTAAAAGAGAAGCGTTTGTTCTAATTATGAATGTGATTCAGAAAGGGCTTAGTAATGTTCTCAGGCATGAATTCCTCAACAGGTCACACCATATGATCCCATCTCCTCCTTAAAAGCTGGAAGGGGCCTCTGTGTGCTCAGTGGCTGGGCATTTGGGTAGTCAGAACTTGCTCTGACTTGGGTTCTGTGACAAGGACGTTGTTGGCATGGCAGAAGGGAGACTGAACTTGAGTCAGTGCTGCTCCAGCTCATCCTGCAACCCTGGGGATTTGAAGCAGTAAAAATGCGAGTTCCAATAAAGCTTGTGCAGTAATGCAGCTAGTTTCAATCCTAACTAAGCCATTGAATCTTAGTGACCTTGATGCAAGGTGAATGGGCTTGCTATACTGTGCAGCTATCTACATTGCATCTTTTAAATTTATTCAACTGGTAGTTTTTTTGATCAGTCTGACATAAGAATGTCACAGTGCAGTGCATTCATTTCTTTGCATGGCACATGCAGTATTTATAATTGTATTCTCTATGGATTAAAAGGTATGAGTATAAGATCAGTAATATTTCTAGTTTATACTCTGGGCTCATATTCATTGAGATGATGCACAAATAGTTGTAAACTTTCAATGCTGTGGCCAAAAATTAAAAATTCCTTTAACAACTTACACTTTCAAAATATGAAGTGATGCTTTTCAGATCAGATGCTGGGCATGCCTCCAACGTAGCTGAAAAAGTTCTTTCTTATTTTCTTTTCAAGCAAGTTCAGAATTGGCTGTGTGTGGGAAGAACCAAAAAGGAAGTTGATCCAGAACAAAAAAAAGAAACAAAAGTTGACATTCAAAACGTAGTTTTCTTTGTTATGTCACAACAAACTTTTTTCACACTTTGCACAATCATCCTCTACATATACAGAATATATCTAGAAAATTTCAGGCTGAAGTGAGTCTAAGCCAGGAGGTTAAAAGTGGGCTTTAGAGAGCAATCTGAGAAGCTTATTTTCACGGAAGGTGTATTGCCTTTGTAGAGATACTGAACAGCTGTGTCTGCATGTGGCGTAAAGTCATTATCCGTTCATTCACTGGATTTGACAAGAAAAGTAGCCTAAAACCTTTTATGGAAGAAGTTATAACACATTTTTCAGAATTAATCTCATAATGTAGGTGCTATAATAACTCTGTCTTTGTGATTCTTTGAGAAGATAAGGGACTTCTCTTTCTTCAGGGAACAGATGGGAGAATATGCTCCAAAGTGCCCTAAGGCGAAGGAACGATCTTCTGCATGAACTTAGGGTAAGAGCCCTCTCTGTGGACAGAAACAACAGAAGGGGCTAGGTTATCTGCACATCCACTGCAGATGTGGATTACGTTTTTTACTGTTCTATAGTTCTTTGGCTGGGCAGTATTCAGTCCTCTGCTGGCTCAGAGTATAGAGGCTGGGGCAGCTAATCAGGGAAAGAGGCTGGAGAGCAGTTTGCATTCCCTCACTGTAGCTAACAAAGCTTGCGTCCACTTCTTTTAGGTGGTGGGTTGATTCTGTTTGCCCTGATCTGCTGTATTGTAAGCTTTCTGGGATAGTGGTAAAATGCAAAGAAGGAATTTTTAATGCCACCAAAATAGGAACAATAGATATGTTATTTATTCCTAGTTTGCGAAGGGTACCAATTATTAATGAAACATTTTCCCAGACTTTTGACAGTTTGTTCTTCACTATTTTTCTGTTCCTTTTTGCTTGTGCTGAAAAGTGTATGGCTTTGAGATATATGGGAAGAAAAACTTTCTTTATGCTTGTGTGGGCGCTGGTTGAGTGCTTCCCTTCATGCAGCAGTCACTTGTGGTCTGCCTGTCAGATGCAGCGGTGCTGGATGTTTCTGAAACAGTATTTTGGTGAGCAAGGTTGTGCCCTGCTATGGGCTTCGAAGGGTGTCCAGAGAGCATAACAATACTGTCTGTCTTTCTGTGACCAGGTTTTCTTTTAAAAGATACTTGATTTTGCAGGAGCAGCACCTTCTAGAAGAGCTTTCACAGCCCCCTGCACCAGATGGAGGACACTGTCATAATCACATAGCTGTCCCCTCCGATGTCTACCAGATGCCTTCTTCATCTCCACAAGTGGAGTCACCAAGGATTATCCAGGAGACGGTAAGGATCATCTCTCCCAGGAAACACCACTAGCGTTGTGCCAGTGTGAGACGACAACCACTTGTGAGCTGTATGGAAATGCTCATCCCACTGAAAAGGAAGATATGCCTCTTGCTGGTGTATTGGACCCTTACTGCCCTAAGCAAAATCTAAGGGAAATAATCTTACAAATAAGGTACAAAATTAACAGTGTGAATGGTTTACCATAGCAAAGAGGTAGCAAGAGGAGGCAGGAGGATTGCCTACACTCTGGCCAAGCTGTTCAGCCAGTTTCCAGTGCACGCCACTGGCTGCTATACAGCCCACAACCTCGACAGCTTCTCTGTGAGGATCCCATGGGGCACTATGTTCAAAGCCTTACTGAGGTCCAGGCAGATGGTATTCACTGTTCTCCCTTCCCAAAGATGAGAAAGCTGGCCAAAACCAACCCTGACTTCTCTGCTTTCCTTTCTTCTTCAGATGCCACCTCAGCCTGCCACCGTCATCCAACAGTTACCTCACCTGTCCCCCCTGATCACACAGATGCCCCCTGCCCAGCCTTTTGCAGCCCCCCACTCTGGAAGCATTAAAGAAGGTAATACATCTTCCATCTAGCAGCCGGCTGCCATCACCAGGCCTGGAGAGGGCAGGCGAGGTGCAGTGGCAAGTGGAAGGGGGCACAGAACAGTGAGCAAGCTAGTTAGTGACATGCTGTTTCATCACCGGGCTGCTGCTGGAGCTGTGGGAATTGCACCCCATAAATGGACTAGATACCATTTCTGAAAGGCTTTCCAACAAACTCTTGTTGCTAAAACTAAAGAAAAAGGGACGATAAACTCAGTAATGTGAGTTTAAGCTGCTGGGAAAGCTTGGGAAAGCAGAACAGCTCAACCCATGGCACTGAGTAATCTTAATTGGGTCAAAGTCACGTGCAAAGATGATTCCAAAATCATTGAACAGGCTTCTAAAGTCTGTATTTATTCTTTTGTTCCCTCTTAAACTGCTGTTCAGTCTACTCAGAACAATACAGGCTTTTATTATGCCCCATGTTTGGAACAAAGACAGAACAGCTGAAAGTGCTGTTCCAAATATAGCACAATACCAATATAAAAAGTTTATTTCTAAACATAGGTGTATGCTACTGTGAAATAATACATGACGAAAACCTGGGATGCCTTCTCTGGCTCAACCTTTAGCCAAAAGTTTCTTCATTCCACAGAGAAATCCTCAGTTATGAAACTGCAATATTTTTCATCTCTTTCTTCATCCAAGTGTCTGAATTTTTCAGTCAGAATTTACTTTCATAAACAAAATACTCCCAATTAATGCATGACTTTTCTGAAGCTTATAGATGTAAACTACTTTTGGTATGACCAGTTAAAAAAAAAAAAAAAAGATATTTGCCTCAATATTTTTTTCCTTCTTTTTTTCTCCCCTCTATCTCCTTCCTTCTTTCCCCACCTTAGGCAAATTAGTTACACTACACACATCCTTTGTGATTAGGAGCCAGAGATCATGGTAAGTCGATTTGATGGACATACAGCAGACTCTCAAGTCCATTTGCAATAGTGCCACTGCAATATCACAAAGTTAAGGAAACCTCTGACATGGGAGTCAATTATCTTGAGCCAGAGCAATGGAGCACACTGTAAAGAGCTGGTCCATGAGCAAATGAGAGCGCTCTAGCACTCAGTCCTTCTCCAGCTTTCCATTTGGCATAGCCAGAGGCAGGTTTGTAGGGGGATTAACAGACAGAAGATGCTCAAAAGCAGCTCCAAGGGAGGAAAAACAGAAGAGCTCATCTGAGCAGTCTTATTCATAGAGATTAATTTTTCAGTGCCTGACCAAATAATGCTAATATTTATGTGTCCCTTTCAGCTGCTTCATCTTGGTTGCAATGACCAGTCTGTATGCTGGAGAGCACTTCTTACCAAGATGCCTCTGATACTTGTCAGTTGCTGATAAGGGAAATAATCTTACAAATAAGCCACAAAATTAACACAAAATAAATACAAAATAATAAGGCGCAAAATTAACAGTCTTTACTTTCTTCTTTGGGGTGACCTCTTCCCAGATATGGTAGAGATGATGCTGATGCAGAACGCTCAGATGCACCAGATCATCATGCAGAACATGATGCTGAAGGCTCTCCCACCGATTCCATTCATGCAGCCTGCTGTAGCCAGCCCTCCCTTGCTTCAGCATGCACAGCAGGTAACGACACTGGAGTCTGAAGGGCATTGTTGCTCACACAAGGCTATGATTGATCTCCTCGGGAGGGTGTGCAGTCTGGACAAGACGTGCAGAAAGTCTGGGCTGCTTAACTGCTGTGTGTATCTTCAGACCCATTGCATTAGGGGACTGTTATTGAGCAGAGCACAGCCTGCCACTTTACCATGATGAGCAGTGACAGGACCCAGTGGAAGAATGTCTCCTCTACAAGTGCAAGCTGGATTTGCTCCAACTCTGAAAATTATCTCGCCTGTACAGTTGAACTACTAACAGACTGTACATGGAAGAGATCTACACTGGGCATCTGCTGTTGCAGGCCCACCTGCTGCAAACAACAGAGCAATATTTATGTTACAAGTCCTGTAATTGGTAAAATTTGATCTGGCAGTTTCAAATGGGCTAGGGCTGAAGCACAGACTTTGTGATAGTACTTGGAGCCCCATTGTTCTAGTTCCTGTCTCACTGAAAATCAATAGCTACTGAGCTCTGAAAAGACAGATCTTAAAGATATTTTTGTGTGTGGATCCCTACAGGGTTTTTTCCAAAATACCTTATAAGAGGTATGTAATTTTGAACATATCCTTAGATGGCTTCTTTCTAAGCTATTTTTAACTAGATGATATAGCTCCTTAGTGGTTTAAAGTGCTTTGGAAATATGTATTTCTAGTCTCTAATTGGTAGCATTTATTACCTAAGAAGCGAGGACACTTGATCTTTGGGGAGGATGGGGTGTCCTGGTGTTGCAAAAACTTCCTCTGTGCTTTTCCTGCCTCTCCATTTTCAGGCTAACTGTGTCTTCTCTGGACTGTAAGAAGATTTGTTTTCTTTTTCTCAGATGTTAAGGTTGTTGGGTGTTGAGAAAGTAACTCCCACACTTTTGCAGTCCTTGCCCAGCTCACTTGCATCTTTCCTATGCGCTATTTGCAAAAGCAACAGATGGCTTAAAAGGCCCCAAGCCCCAGGTTTAACAGAGGGGCAGGAAATGTAATCCTCCTCCACAGCCCATCCCATGGCCTGGAGGGAGCTAACAGGTTTTTGCACCTGTTGGGACCAAATGTCTGCCCTGGACAGAAAGCCTCTGACAGCAGCTGCTAGATCTCACATTTCAGGGTGCTGAAATCCCAGCTGTGGCACAGAGGGGCCCACTGGCTGTGTCAGCCATGGTGCTGGGATGGACTTGCTATGGAAATGGCAGGCAGTGCTGGCTCTTCCTCTTGTTAGTGCTGTCTGAGTGTCACCTCACCTTGGAGAAAAGTCCTTTTCCATTTATTTTCCTTAAACCTTGCAGTTTCTGGTTTTGAATACCCCTTGCCATGAAGGATGTGTCTGGGGCAGATGGTGGTACTGGGACAGCCAGCAGATTCATCTGCAGCTTTCTGTGGAGGACTCCATGTCTAAGGGAAGATGGTAGAGGAAGAGTGTGCATCCCCCAGCCCATCCTCTCACCATGTATTTGCCTGACTTAGACTGATGGGATAAACCGGGGGGAGTGTGGTTTGAGTGCCTCTGAATATCAAATGAAATCTGAAAACACTGGGTGTTTCCAGGACTTTCTGTGTTGGAGCCTGCAAAACATATCTCCAGACATGCTGAAGGACCTCTTTCACCAAGGGGTAACCAAGTGGGAACTAAGCCCCTCACTCATGGACCCATCCAATGGGGGTACAGATTTCAAGAATTGCCCTTTCTCTCTCTCTCCAACAAGGACCTGCAGTTTGCTGCTCCCCTGGCTGTGAAAGCAGACAAACCCCGGCCATCTGCAGTGTACCACCATTACCACATTCCTCCCGCAGGGATGTTCCCAGTGCCCCATGCGGGCTTGCCGTCCACATCCACAACGCATCATTGGACTGTTGGCATGCTCCCTGCCACACCAACGTAAGTGAATAGGCAGCCACAGTGTAAACACTCCTCCTGCACAGATGGGGTAGCTAGGTAGACCAGATGATCCCATGCCCTTGTGGCTCTTCACAGATGCCAGTCCTGTCTTTAATGCAACAATGGGATTGGGATGGGTTAAGTGAGGATTTGATACACTCACTCTTATAATGTGATCAATTAATCCTTGCTTACTATGGAATAAACACGAGGATCAGACAACTGCAGATGATAGCAAGCTATGTTCCTGCCACACAGAGCTGCCATTCTGCAATGTTGCATTGCATTCTGCAATGTTGCACTGCTCTGCAGTGGTTTTTACCTTGGATTTAGGGTCTCCCTGTGAACCCAGAAGACACAAGCTAAATAAAGGCTGCATGTATTTTACATTCAGACAAAGGTTCCCAGTACTATTTATATTCTTAAAATGCTGCTGAAACATTTACTATTCAGAAGTTCTGGGAAGAAGAACTTTCCACTTTCCACTCACTAAGGAAAATGGTGCAAAGGGAGGAGAGTACTCAGAAACAAAGCTGAGCCATTACTTGCAGCTGGGATGTTTCATCAAGTCCAGAAATGGAGGGACGTCTTCCTACACTGCCCCCAAATCTGTAGAGCCCTTAAGACATTAGCAGAAGTCAGCAGCTGGTTCCTCTAGGAGCTCACTTGCCTGTGCCTTTTCTGCTGTCTCTGAGCCTGGTCAGCTTTCTGTGTGTGAGCAGATCACACCTGGGACTAGCATTGGAACTAGTCTGCTTGTACAAGTGCTATTGGCAGAAGGAGCCTCAGGGAAGAATGTAAGCCAAGAGAGACCAGTGGTCTTGCTGAATATGTCAGGAGGAGACAGCAAGAAAGCAGGCGTGGAAGCAGCAGTGCTAGAATAAAGAAATGCACTTTACTAGAGTGTGGCGGGTCTTCTGGGTACTTTGCATTGGTTGGAACGCAGCTTTTATTTGTGTGGTATGGCTCTTTCAAAGCCTTACTGAGCAGAAGGACAAGATGGATGTAGCTGCATGCTCATGCATGGGCAACCTGCTGGCAGTGGTATCTGTAGGGCCCTCTTTAGCACGTGATTTGAGTTCCTGAACAAATTATTTGCTTAATGAGATTATAAGGGATAAACGTTTCTACCCCTTTTACTTTTAGATGGCTTTGCAGTCTTTACTGATAAAGATCTTGTGTCCTTCCAGACCAGTGCAGTTAACTGTTTGCAGAAATCAGTAAAGGGAGATCTTGTCATGGCTTTTAGGTTACCTCCTTCAGCTACCTTCCAGCATGAATTATGAGATCTGACATATCTACACTGTCCTTTTACAGCTGCAGCAAGCATATATACTGTTGGCTATTACTAAACACAATAAAGCCATTTTTCTTGTTGCAGGTGGGCCACAAACTGACAGTGCATATTACCCTGCAAGTGGACCATAGTGTTGCCATGTTTGAACAGTTGCTAAATAATCTGCTTGATCAACAGTCTAATGTCTATATAACTGCACATTGCTGGTACAAGAAGTGAACCAGAGAAAGACTGCAGAAAACATGTACCATGCACCTGTGACCTGTTCACCCATTTCTGTTAGTTCAGTTGTTTCCTCTCATCTTTTAAGCTCGGATCAGCTGCAAGTGATCACCACTTTTTTTGCCCTCTCCTCATTGAATCAAGAAGACCCATTCCAAAGTACCTTGCAGGCTTGGCAACCCACAGCAGCCCCTGGGCATAAAATAATCTTAATACCAGTGTTATATGAGCCCCTGTAAATTAGTATGACCCAGCTCCAGGGCTGAGAGTCCCCTTCATGAGCAAATTGAGGAAATGCACCTTACTGCCCTATGGGGGATGATAACACAAACTAATACAGGATGCTTGAATGAAGGTTTAGTCACCAAACTTCATCAGCCTGAAGTGTTCCTCTGTCAGTGTTTTTGCTTTTAGTGCCTACAGTATATTTGTCCTACAGTAATTACCTATCTGGGGAACTAAAGTGAACATGAATGATCCAAATGCAAGTTACTTGTATAGCATGGCAAAATCCTAGCACTGGATTTTCCTGAAGATCAGCAGTCTACCCTGCTTTTAGCTGGCTTTGTGTACTATTTGGATAAATAATTCTCAGTGGAGAAGAACAAAAGGAAATCTGCTTCCATGTTCATTGGGTTTAAACACTGATGTGCGATGCCTACTGCCAGCCAACCGGAGTCCATGTTTTCTGTCCCAGATCTCACACTTACAAACCTACTCATAGTTTTATTCTTAAAAATCTACTGGAAGGTGATTTAAGAAGCCTGGAACTGTGTATATTTGTTTAATTATTTCTCAACCTTTCCCATGTGCAAAGAGTGCTGTGAGTGGTATTTCCAAATAATAACTGTCACTGCTGGAAGCTAATGGTGTGCTGTCTGTTCTCTGAAAACAAATAATGAATAATTTATTTACTATGTAAAACTTACCTTGCTCTTTGCCCTCGTTGCTCTGTTTTCTTTGCTCTGTGTCGGTCAATTAGATAATGTGGAACAATTCACTGCGGAGTAGATCAGAGAAAACCAGTGGAGGGTCTTCAGTGGCAACTCATTTGGATGCAGTGCCAGGGCCCACAGGCGCTAATAGCCTTTAACAGCCCTGCCTCCCCAAGGCCAGCAGAACCATTTAAGCTTGGGCCTGGGACTGCTTGTGAGTGCTGTTGACCCTGTCCTGCATGTCCTCTCCTTGCATACTACTGTAGGTTGGGACTGTGGTGTGCTACGGTGCTTGCTCCCCATCCCCTTGAGAGTAGCTGGCCCTTGCTACACTGGGAGCCAGGCCACCCAGTCGAGAATAGTGCTGCAGGGATTTGGTCTTGCTCCTTTGAAATAAATCTGCTGTTTTGGGCTGTACATTACAGGTTTTTCCATACATGGTAGTCTATGTTAATGTGTTTTCACTGTCTGCTGTTTAATTATTTTGTGTAGGCTGTAATTGGCTCCTACCTTTTAAAAGCTTACAGGATTGTCTCAGCAGAGCACATCATCCTGAGGGTGGGTACATGAAATGGCCCTCACAGCCTCATCTGAGTCCTGGAAAGCTTTTGCAGATTAGGTGTTGACCCTCACCCCAATATGCTCAAGCCACACACAGCTTGCTTGGGCAAAAGATGTCTTCACAGATGAGATCAGACCCCTAGACAACCAGTGTGGTTCACATCCCACCCTCAAGAGAGTGCTTCAGGAGTTACTCTGCGTTGTCTCGTGGGTGCCTCTGCAGTTGCAGCCCAGCAAAGCACCAGCAAAAGCCCAGCAGACACATGTTCTCCTCCTGCTCTTTGTGTTTCATCTGGGAGTCCTTGAAGGCTACAGAATTGTTTTACAATTTTCAAAAGAGGCCTTTAAATAAGGCCTGACTGAATAACACCACGTTCACCTCTATTCACCTAAGGCTTGGTGTGACTCACTCAGTGTGACGACACAGCCAGACTGATTCACCAGCATTCTCTGGGATGGAAGTTAAACTTTAACATGAACCAGAGGAGAAGAACCCACATGAGACTCAGCCACCCATATCCTTCCCCTTTTTCTCCCTGCTGGTGAGGGCAGTGCAGCAGCAAAGGGAGTGAGAAGCAGCTTGGGGCTACCCCAGCGATGGAGTCTGGCAACACACAGGGGAAAAGAGTTGCTGTTGTTGGCGGTGGTCTGGTAGGAAATGCAATTTGATGGCTGTGTGATTGTGTTTGCTAGAGCTGTAAAAGCATTGCTTCGGTGTGGGGTGAATGTTTTTCTTAAAATCATTCCCTCTTTAGATGGTGAGGTGTTATGGAGGAGTTGGTTCAGTTCTCACTGCAGGAGGCAGCAAAGCTCATTTGAACAGCTTGGACTTTGTAGGAAGAGAACAGCTCTTTCCCTCAAGGGAAAGCTTTGCTGCTGAGACATCACAGAGATATAACACATCTGACTAAAGGACAACATGGAGTACTGCAGCACCTAAAGCTCTCCTTTGATTTTTTTGGCGATTAGCTTCTTGGTTCCTGTGCTGATGGGAAAGAGTGATGACATAAAAGCCTGTAGTTCTGATAGTGATTAATGATGGAAATTCACATGAAAAAGACACCCATCCATATAATAACAAGCAGGCCATATGTATACTGTCTTTTTTAAGGAAACATCTTGCTTTTGCTTTAGCTTCTTCTCACGTGTTCCTAAGCAAATGCTGCAGTACCCCAAATTCTATCAAGGAAGATAAATACAGTTCAGAGAGGACCAGGGAGCTTGCCTGTACCAGCTGCTGTTGTCTCTAGCTAAAATGGCTAGCCCTGCTTCAGTCAATCACCATGTATAGACAAGACTTGAATTATATATGACTTAAAATGATGAGTTTTGATATGTAACTTTTGTCTTAGAGGCTCTACAGGCACATCAAGAGGATTCTCTCCAGGAAGAAGTCCTTTAAATTCTTGATCAAAAGGTCTTCCTTTTGTTGCATCCCTTGACTGCTGCTTTCCCTTGATGCATCTCAGTAGTGATCTGTGATACAGCTACCATATCTCTACTAAACACTTCATTCACCAACCCTGATCCTTGTCTTGTAGGTGGGTGCATTAAATGCCTGTTTCTTTGCTAGACGAGGTTTCCATGTTGATGTTTATGAAGCCAGAGAAGGTAAGTTCAGCCTTGTCATTACTGCTTTATTAGTGTTTTTGTCTCTTTACTGATAACAGTTCTTGAAGAAGCAAAAGAGGAACTGTATAGACTTGCTGAAACTGCAGAAAGAAAAAGAAATCTAAAAATGGGACACTGTCGAGATATTCTTTTTACTCTTTGCTTTAGCTCCTGTGGTGGTGAGGAGCATTTATTTGAAATATATTGTCTTGTGTGTAGGGAACCAACACTTTGGCTACTAACATGATATCCTTTTTTATGCTATTGGGTTAAATATTGATTCAAATCATCACATTTGAAAAAATTGTCTCTGCATGAAGAATTACAGCACAGTGGTGTTGAACCAAGCTGTGTCATAAGTCTTGAAGCAATGACTGTTGTTAATACTGCAGCATCTTTGCTAGGGTTAAAAGCATCGACTTGACCTGGCAACTACTGCCATTGGTGGTGAGGAGGGCTGGTAGCAAGAGGGGCAGAAGGAGAAGTGGAGTGCTTGCAGGAAGCCTCCAGCTCCACAGGGCACTGCAACAGAGAAATGATGAGTTGGAGCACAGGTGCTGGTTGAAAGGGAGAGAAATTGTTTGCCTTCAGTGCCTATCAGCTGACAGACAAATAGAACCTGGGCAGAGGTGGCGAGCCAAGCAGCAGAGGAGAATGGTGAAAAGGAAGGTGAAACATTCAGACATGCAGCAAAAGGAATAAGAAGCCCCGTGTGACACGTGCTCTCTGTGATAACTCTTCCTGCTTCAGCAGACACTGAGATGGGCAGTTCTGCTGCACTGCTCCCAGCTGTGACCATCCTGAGTCCTGCACACAGCTTTGGGTCCCTGCTGCAGAAACATGGGGTCACAGCAGTCAGTCCTAAGTGATGCCAGAAGGCTGCAAGCATTGAGCCAGAGCAAATGGCTTTTCACTGCGGTTTAACTGTTAAACTCTTTGCTGAATGTTGTATAGGCTAGAAATTTCACAGGTTCAAAAAGATTTTGTTTGCTTTTACTTGCCTCTTAAGTCAGAGAGATTGTACCACTTTGCTCCAGTTTTTGGCCCATGTCTTGTTCTGGGATGCCACCCCAAAAGCTACTGGGATGAGGCTCTGCCACGTGCATGGGCTGGACAACCTGGGAAGCCTGAGTGAGGCCATTCAGAGGAGGAACATGCTGGCACTGAGACATTCCCATCCAAAAAGTGTTGGAGAAGGTGACCTGCCAGTGTCCCAGAAAGCATCAGTCTGTGGGTCTCAGCAGAAGCTGCCAAGCATTAATCACTCAGCTTTCTCCACTTAGAAGGTAAATTGCTTTTAGTGATAACATGCCATCCAGCACTGAGAGGAGCAATCAGGATCCAGTGTTCACTTTGCAATACTTGGCTGCAGCTGCTGCTTCCAGGCTAGAGGTGGCACAGAGGAAGTGGCCCTCAAAGCTGCTCAGCTGCCTTCTCAATAACTGAACATGCCCTCTGATACCTGCACTTTCTGCACACAGAGTCAGGAGACTGTCCCACCTGTTGTTGCTGCAGAGATTTCAGGAGATGCCGCTCACACCAAGCTGTGGTTTTGGCATCTGCATAAACAGCTGCTCTTTCCATGCAGATATCCGGGTGGCCAGCTTTGCCCGTGGCAGAAGCATTAACTTGGCCCTGTCCCACAGAGGACGCCAAGCCCTCCGAGCCATAGGGATGGAAGAGCAGGTACCCTGGCGGCTTCTTGTCAGTGGTGGGGTCTCTGCGGTTAAAATGCTGTTGACTTCAGCTGGTGGTGGACAGGCTCTTTTCTGTTCCCCAAGCACCATCACTGCAGCAGTAGCTCTGCTTTTGTGAGGGTGAAGATAGACCTGTCCCACTGCATGCCTGCAGCCTGACTCTCTGCTGCTTCATGGCCCAGCCATCAGTGGAGATTTCATCTAGCCTAGGGTCAGCACTGAACCCCAGGCAGCTGGGCGCTGCTCATGGCAGAGGGTACTTCCCTTGGAGACAAACACTCAGACAACACAGTCCAGTGTTTACCTCTCTGCTGTGCTCCTCCCTTCTGGAGGGCGAGGACAAACAGGGCAATAGTACGTGGACTCCCAAAAGAGATGGAATACCAGCAGGCTGCAATAAAGGGGGCTAGTTTCCCCACTAGCATGCCTAGATTTGTGTTTTCCCACAAAACCTTGATCTTTTGGCTGACCCCTGAGAACTGTGCACACTGCATTGCTGGTAGTACTGGGTTCTCCTGGTCCGAGGCTCCCTACAGAGAAGGACCCCAGACTTTCACAGGTCATATCCCACCATCAGGATGTAATTTGACTGTCTTACCGTTCTCTGTCCAGCATCCTGAGGCTTTTCATGTCCCAGAGAACTCAAAAAATATTTTTGCGCTGATATTTATGAAAATGAGCTTGTAAGTAATCTCAATAAAATGTAATGAGTTGGTGATGACAGTCCTGTAAAATCCCAGTAACTTGGATAGTCATGTGGAAGTATACGAGCAGAAAGCATCTCACTCAAGCTTGGAGTGCAGTGTATGGGGGGAGTGGCACTTGGTAGCTTTGTGCCTGGCTCCTTGGCAATTCAGTTTTGTACAGAAGGCTGGGTTGTGTTCTCTTCCATTTCAGATTGTGTCCAAAGGCATTCCCATGCGAGCAAGGAGGATACATATGCCTTCAGGGAAGAAGTACTCTATCCGTTATGGGAAGAAGAACCAGGTACTGGTCTCATGCTGCCATGCAGAGAAGCTTTGCAGAGCATGAGGGATCTTTAATGGCATTGGTGGCTCTGTGTGATGGATAGCTCATGCTCTTAAATGAGATGCTGTAAGCAGGAAAGGGATCGCATGACCCCTCCAACTTCAGCAGGGCAGTGTGGAGGGGATGGTATTTCTTGACTGACCATGCAGAGCATCCTTCAGCAATGCCTCCTGAACCCCATGTTTGTTTGCCTTGCAGTACATTCTCTCTGTGGACAGAGCAAACTTAAACAGAGAGCTGCTAACAGGTAGGTTGCCAGGTCTGTTTGCAAACACTTTTACGCTCTGTGCATCAAGGATTTAGGGCTTACCCCATGAACAGGAGTCTTTGGGCACCAGGCTCTCCTTCCCTGTGAGTTTGGCATAACCTGGCTCTCAGAAAGTGCAAATGTGAACTAGTTGTGTTTTTAAGAAGAAAGTGCTGTTTCCCTGCTGCTTGTCTGGCATAAAAGGATATTCAAACAAGTCCCCCCAAGACCTTTCTGTGTATGCAGAAATTCCTGAAGAGCACCCCTTGTGCCTTTGCCCTTGAATGGGAGCTGCCTCAGCACCCTGGCTCCTGACACCAGCATCTGCTCCCAGAACTTCACCAGCCAAAGCAGGAGATGTCTCCTCTGCCTTGTCATGGTTCATGGCATTTTCTGCAACCCAGTTGCACAGAGACAAATAGAAATTGGCAAAGTGTGTAATCAGGCCAGGCCAAATTTCCCTAAATTTTCCACTGATGACAGGCACCACATCCCATCCTGAAATACAGTGTAATTATGGTGGAAACAGGTCAATGACTCATGTCATTGTGGGGAAGAAAGAAATCTTTGCAGGATTCTTTGCATTTTTTAAATATGTTTCACTGCAGCTGACCAAATGCAGTCCTAGTGTGCCCTGCCCACCAGCCATCACTCAACAGCAGCAGCCTTATTTGCTGCAATGGCAAAAGTCCCTGTAATTTAGGGATCCCTTGGACATATTTTGGGGGTCATAGTACAAGCATCTACACTTAGTTGTCTTTTTTTTTTTTTCCCAGCTGCTGAGAAGTACTCTAACACTAAATTGTACTTTGGACACAAGCTCCTAAGTTGCAACGCGGAGTTGGGGACATTAACCATAAAAAGGTAATCCCTCCGCAAGCCTGGGGTCAAGTGCTATGTTCACTTATTTTCTGCTTAATCATTCATAAAGCCTCAAACAATTGAGCAATCTCAGTTTGAAACTAGTGTGTTATTCATGAGCAGGGCAAAACTCAGTGTCAGCTTTGGAAAGGAGAGACATCAAAGCAGGGTTCATGAGGAGGCTGAAAAAGATTTAAGCAACACTTTAACCCCCAAGCAGCCTGGTAGTAGGCTAGGCACATACCTGCTGACCTGTGCAGGAAATAAACTTGCTGGTCTCCATAGCACTGGTTTTCAAGGACAGGTTGCTCATCAGGGAGGGCAGCTATTGACCTTGTTTCATAGTTGTGTTAAGTTCTAGTTATGACCCCTATCCACCTGGGGATGCAGGCTCTGCAAAATTATTATCCCAACAGTGCCCATTATGTTCTTGGTAGATCTGGCAGAGTTATGCTTTTGGTAACCTACAGGATAATTATCCTAGTGCTGTGCTTCCCAGACAGTGAAAGCCAGTCTTTCCTCACCCTAGAAGATTAATAAGCTTGGACATTATGCTGGCATTTTGCAAAAGGCAGATCCACTGTGATCAGCAGTGCTAGGCTGGCCTGGATTTATTACATGGTTGATCCAAGGAACTCTCTGGCTTTCAGGTCTGACCAGCAGCCATTGGAATTCACCTACGATCTCATTGTGGGATGCGATGGAGCCTTCTCAACAGTCAGAAAACAGTTCATGAGGCAAACACGCTTTAACTACAGTCATGAGTACATTCCTCATGGCTATATGGAGTTAACAATCCCTCCCAAGGATGGAGATGTAAGTGTGTCTGTCCTCAGGGCATCTACCACCTTTGTAGCTGGGACACCCTGCTCCCTTGTCTGCTACAGCAGCTCTAGAGAAACTGATTTCTCTCTTGGGCCTCAGCCAAATAACTAAAACTTTTGGAGGAGAAGGCAGGCATCTCTTCCTCTTCTAGTGATGGTGCCTGTGTCTTGGTACCTGGCTGCAAAAGTCCTAGAGAGCCTGCTCCTGGGCTGTGGGGTTAACTCTAGTTCTGAGAGGTCCTAGAAATATAGGAGTATGTCTATGAGGACATCAGTGATTGCAAACCAGCAGATTTTTTGCTCATCTTTCCTACCGTTTCTTCTTGCCTTTGCTCTGTGTCTCCCTGAAGCATCAGGTAGCAGAAAGTAGCTCTGTGGTCATTGTATCTTCTCCTAGTACAAAGGACTGGAACTGGTGTGGCTGGTGTGAAGGGCAGCCAGAGGCTGGACTGGGGAGGCTGAGCAGAGCAGGTCAGGGACACTTGGTGATTTTTCTTCTCTTTCAGTTTGCCATGGAACCAAACTACCTCCATATCTGGCCAAGAAACACCTTCATGATGATTGCACTGCCCAACATGGTAATAACCCACGTCCACACTCCCTTGGAGTATGGGATGGAGCTTGTGAGGATGAACCGGATGTGGGGGCAGGCATGTGGCAGGGGCTGGGGGGGCTGAAAATGTGCCAGGTGTCCCAAAACCTGGAGGAGGGGTGAAGGGCAGGACCTCCCAAGCTGGCCTTGCCTTATAGTGCTGAGCAGGTACCTGTGCCACTTTTCTCTGCCGACACACCTGAGCCCACCCAAGCTCCCCAAAAACCAGCTCTCTGCAGATATATGCAGATATATATGGGAGTACCATGGCAGCATGCCAGGCTGATACTGGCAGTTCACATGCTCCCCATTTCTGCCACCCCCCTGCCTACCCCCAGCGTGTGCAAGCCCACCACAAGTAACAGGGTGGCTGGGTGCTTGTTCCCACAGCACCGGTGGGTTGCTATGATTGCTGGGTGGCAGTCTGAGCACTGAGCAGCTTCTCCAAGTGTCAGGTCTTCTCTATGGCCTCTGGGCTTCTTTCTGACCTTTGTCCTTTGCTGGTAGGACAAGTCCTTCACCTGCACGCTCTTCATGCCCTTTGAGGACTTTGAGAAGCTCACAACAGGTGAACAAGTGCTGGGGTTTTTCCAGACCCACTTCCCAGATGCCATCCCACTCATCGGAGTGTAAGTGTTCCCATCTTCCCTTCACACTCATCACCATAGTGCTGCAAACTGGGGTATGCATCCCCACCCAGCCTCAGGGTCCTGGTGATGGAGACTCCACCGAAGCTGGCAGGCCGTGTGATTGTGAATGCTGTTGGGGTGGATCCCCATGGCCTGTTGCTCTGGAGAAGGGGGTGTGAACAGACCAAGCTCTTCATCAAGTCCATGCTGGAATAGCAGGTTCAGCAGCAGGATGCAGCCCCATCCCAAGGCAGGTTCTAATGGAGTTGCACTGAAGCAACCCTTGGAGGCATAGCCCAGGCCCTGCCACTGTGCGAGCATAAAGCAGATCAAAGTGGCTGCACTAGAGCCAAGGAAACCAACAGTGCAAAGGTAGTCCTGCTGTTCAGATAGCTGAGCTGCACAGATGTTGAAAATTTAGCCAAAAGGCTGGGCTTGGCAAAAAAACAAAAAAACAAAACAAACAAACAAACAAAAAAACCCAAAACAACACAAAAAACCAAACCAAAACCCAACCTCCCCCCCGCAACAAACTCCATTGTGCTGACTAACCAAAATCTGGCACATTAATTTTATGGCTAAAACAAATATCAGGGCTGTGAGACACAAGAGCAGGCAGTTCCCAGTGGCATGCTGCTCCCTGGACAGAGGGGACCCTCTCACTGCTGGGCAAATGGCACAAAGGCAGCAGCATGGAGCCACAGCACCCCACTCGGTCTGGGGGCCCTGGTGGCAGTGAGGATCAGAACTAGCCCTTCCAGCACATGTCCTGATGGACACTGCTCTTTCCTGCAAAGAAAGAAGCTTGCCAGACAGTGGGAACTCCACTGCATGCTTTTACTATCTCTGCTTTGCAACATTGTTACCTTTTACATTGTTTTTTTTGGCTGATAGGAAGGGTCTCAGGCGTGCTGGGAAGTTTCATTTTCTCTTAAGCAGACTTAAGAGAACAATACAAACATAGAAACGCAGATATCCTCTAGTATGTCATCTTTCCTACAATGACTGCCATCTACCACTGCTCGTGGTAGGAGGACTGAGGTGTTGATGACATTCTTACTCACAGTCAGGTTGTAAGCAGAGCTTAAAACCTGCAGACAAAATATTTGGTCCAGAGTGGGAAGTTAATGAAATAGATTTTACAGCCTCCACATTTTCCCTGGCACAAATACCCTAGTTAATAAGCTTGGTTTCTGCATCCCAATGCTGACAGTGCTTGTGACTCTGGCTTCCTGACCTTGGACATTGCATGACTTACTGTCTCTTGTGATTCCATAAGTGAAGTATCTGTTGTTTTGCCTGAAGGCGAGAGCTGAAGCACGATTACTTTTTGCTGCCAGCCCAGGCCATGATATCTGTGAAGTGCTCTTCCTACCACCTTGCTTCCCGGTGCGTGCTGATGGGAGATGCTGCGCATGCTGTGGTGCCATTCTACGGGCAGGGCATGAATGCAGTAAGTCCATGGCTGGCCCTAGGTTAGCTGGGTCAGTTGGGTCTTGATTTTTTTTACCCAGAAATTCCTGGTTTTAGAGTGTAGTTCTTTAGTGTTCAGAGGCTGGCCTGTTTCACAGTCTGGTGTCCTTCCGCGTTGGCAGGTGTGTCCTCCCCTCAGGCACGTGGCTGTTCACTAGGATCTGATTGTCCTCAGGGGAAGAGAGGGAATGGAAAGGTGTTGTAACCTTCCCAAGGGGCAGAAAAACTTCATGGAAGGGTGGTCTAGCAGGGCATCCCCATGCTGCTGGGAAAGGCAACCCCCTGAATTTCTCTGCAAGACCCCTGGCAGATTGTCCTGGAGTAAGACTTCTGCTCTGAAGCTGTGGTCAGTGGGAGCCTGCACACGTGAACAGCTACACTAGCTAAGCGTCTGTGATAGCACTTCTTGTGAATGTTGCTCCTTCTGCCTATTTACCCTGTAATTTTCCTCTCAGGGCTTTGAGGATTGTCTGGTCTTTGATGAATTAATGGACCAGTTCCACAATGATCTCGGTGAGTGAAGGTAGCTGGAGAGGGGCAAGAGCAGAGGAGGATCCCTTTGCAGTTGAAGGCAGCTGGAAACCTGTCTGGGGAGCTGCCTGTGAGCTGTTGGGTTTTTTTTTTGTCCCAGGTGCCTGCCTCCCTGAGTTCTCCAGGCTGAGGGTGCCAGATGACCATGCGATCTCAGATTTAGCCATGTACAACTACATAGAGGTAGGCCAACTGCACACAGCCTTGTTGTCCTGTGGGCTGTGCATCTGTTAGGATGCTTACAGCAGGCAGAGTCTCTAGCAAGACTCTGGCTGGGCTGTCACCCTGGCAGACTTTAGACCTTGAGCTTCTTGGGAGTGCCACTGGGGCAGCTCTCCTCCCTGAGGTGACCCCCCAGGACAGGCAGTGGGAGAGCTAGCAAAACACAAGGGAGCTCTGCCAAGACACCTTGCAAAGAGGTGATGGTTGCTCTGTCACAGATGCGTGAGCACGTGAATTCAATGTGGTTCATTTTCCGGAAGCATATAGACAATTTCCTCCATACCCTTATGCCTTCCACCATCATCCCACTGTACACCATGGTAAGGCCAGTACCTTGGTCCCCACTGCCTGAGCTGCTGCGAGCTCCTCCTGGGTGGCTTTGAGGTGGTGATGTGCTCCATGCAACCCTCCCAGGTGACCTTCACCAGAATTCGCTACCATGAGGCACTTCAGCGTTGGAAATGGCAGAAAAAGGTTGGTCAGTGGTGATGGCTATCCTTCCCATGCCATGAACCTTGTGAACATCCTGCACGCCTGCACTGCTCAGCTGCATGGGGGGAGCTTTGGTAATGGGATAATACCAGGTGGGTGCAGGTAGCTTTTGGTACCCAAGCAGGTAGCTTTTGCTTTTACCAAGACTTTGCTTGGTGCCTCAGAGTAGGAACAAACTTCTGCTGATGCCAGAGTTTCTCTTTGTACTTGCAGATAATTAATCGAGGGCTCTTTGTCCTGGGGGCAGCAGGACTAGGTGGTACCTACCTGCTCATAAAGCGGCTAACACGGAACTTTGACTTCTGCATGGAAAACTTTTGGGGCTGGTCCCGTTATCTGAAGAATGTTGGAAATTTTCCCTTTGGCACACGAGTGGCTTAAATGTAAGGGGAGCTCCTGGTTGTAATAAAAGTAAAGGCTGTTGGCCCACTGGATTATGTTTTTTGTCTTGGGATGTGGCCTGGCAGCTTCTGCAGTCCCTTGGGGGTGGTCATGGTCCCTCTCCCCAGGCAAGAGGAGCCCATTGGAGCACAGAGTACCAAGAGAGCCTCTGCAGGGGCGCAGGCATATCTCTGCCTCATCTCAGCAGCCTTGTTTTGAATGATGTGGTGCATCATGGGCTGGATGCAGGTTTTGTGTGTGGTAATGGAGGAAGCTTCCTCCCCACCCCAAGTCAAGGAAAATGTGGTTCAGTTATTCTTGATTGAAATGGAACAATTTTAAGAAATGATGTCCTCAGGCAGCACTTGAAGCCTGAAGAAAGGGCTGTTCCACACCTGGCTGAGAAATACTTCTGACTTTTGCAAGCAGGTCTTCACAAAGGGACCACCAAGCCTTCAGTCAAAAGCAAGACCAGGGACTGGCCTGAAGGACTCTTCTAGCTCACTGTTTTCCCTCTGACCTTTTGTATGTGCCCTCATGTCTACTTCTGTCTAACACAATTACTGATCCTATTTATTTTTTTTTTTAAAGTCTGGATCCCTCATTGATTTTCTCTAATTGTTCTCCAAAGCATTTATATGGTTGTACCTGTACTGCACACACTACATCAGTAGTAGTAAGACCTGCAGCTGCTGACAAGGGGAGACTGATAATTTTTTCATGTTCAAGTAACAACAGTCTCCACCTGGGTCCCTGTTGATGGGCATTGTGTCCAAGACCCAGAGCCCTAAAGGATACCTCTGGTGTCTTTGTGCAGCCAGGTGTGGAGTGCACGGGACTACACTGACTTAGCCAAAAATAGCTGCAGGCTGGGATCATACTGGGGGGAGTATCAAATACACTTTCCTTCGTTTTACCTTGTCCTAACCCTCACAGTCACAGTCACCGAAGAACACCAAAACAACTCAAATTAAAGCCTGATTTGACACGGTGCAGCCACTCTTGCTTAAGGTGGTTTAACATATAGCTGCCAGCAAATGGGCAGGGACAAGAACTGGTTTGCATCATTTAGTAAGTAATTTTTGGCTTGCAAAGGAGCACTTTTCAGGATGTAAATGGCAAAAATGTAGAAGACAATTTGTTTCTCTTAACATTTTTACCAGGCACTATCTATGGGAGATATTGGCAGCAATGACAGGGTTTTGCTGTAGTTTCTCCAATGATTACTTCAGCTGCTGCTTTTGCACCTGATTCTTAGCAGGAAAGAGGTATTTACTTTAAATATTAATTTTTATTAGCATTAAACTCTTCAGAGAGCAAATGAAGATGTGACAAATACAGCTATATGCAAACTATTCCCAATCTTAAAGCAAATACAGATTTGTATGCTGTTTCACAAGAATGATGCCACAATGTAAGAGCAATTAGCTGCTCTGCATGGTTTGGAAGAGTGCTGAGTTGGAGATGCTCTGGTTACTGTCAGGTCTTTTGTACGCCTGGCCCTTGGCATGTCTGATACACCTGTAGAACAGGGAAAAGATCTCACCCTAGAGCTGATAGAAGAAGCCATGGCCAAACTCTGAGCTGCAGGCAATGTTTCACGTGCTCAATGCCAATGTTTCATAGTTCAAACAATTGCTCCTTTGCCTCCTTCTCATGCAGAGAGCTCAAGGCCTGGTGGAGGTAAGCCAAGCTTGCATGAGCCCAAGCAGAACCTTGCCCAATGTAGGTCTGAGAGGGAACTGACACCAGGAAGCAGCTATGATTTGGAAAACAATGTGTTCGCCAACTGCTTTTCATCTCCAGGTACAGGTGCTTAGTAGCCCTTAGGGCCCATCATGTTACTGCAACCTCCACAGCAGACCGTCAGCCTAGTGGACCCTCCACATCCAACTCAGAAGTCAGTGCTTTAGAAACTAGTGCCAACATAGTGGTGGAGCCCAGTGCAGCAGAGGAATGGACGGAACAGCCTGGGAGCAGATCCTGCTAGTGCAGAAGGAAAATGGCAGTTTTGAAATCCTAGCTCCAGATCAAAGCTCAAAGCACTCAGCTGGTTTTGGGGCTTGATGTCCAAGACTCCTGACAGAAGGCAAAGTTAGCATCCAGTGCTGAGATAGTTGGTAACTGGCACAGGAGCCATTGATGCGCCCACTGGTGAGACCTGACCTGCTGGTTCTGTCCATGGCAAAGCTGTGTCTGTTCCCTTCTTCCAAGTCCACTAATCCAGCCGTCAAGCACTGTGCCAGGAGATAGGCATGGTAGAGTCCCTTAGCCAGCACCTGATGTCCTGGTGGCCTCTTGGAAGAAGGAAACAAACCAACAGGATAAAGTAGAGGAGATGGAAGCCTTAGTTTGAGATTTCCTTAGCTTGGTGTTTTCTTATTTAAGGAACTTTATTTAAGGTCCTAGCACTGCCAGGTGTTGCTTCACTTCACTGCCTGTTGAATCTGGGGTTCACAACTGTGGTGGTGGCACTCTTGAAGAGGGGATTATCAGCCTGGAGAGAGAGAGATGAGAGGCGTGCTCTGCTGTGCTGTATTGAACTTTCAGTGGAGCGTTACCCACCCCACAGCTCCCAAAGCTGACAGTGCAGACAGCATTGGGAAAAGAGCCCATAGGCTGCTTAGCTCCCTGCAAAATCCAGCTGGGCCATGAAACCAGCAGTGGGCAGGTCTGCCATAGCTGCCTCTGGAGATGATGTCCCCTCCAGGTGTCCCCACCACATTTATGTGAGCATCTCATCACAACCCACCACCATGGATGGGCTCTCTTACATCATTCCATTTGGCCTTGGACTTCTCCTTCTCAAACCGGCGGTATTCCCGGCGGTCAAACAGCTCCGTCAAGAGACGCCAGATCAGCAGGAGCACCAGGCCAATCAGGGCCACACCAGCAATGGTACCACCCACGATCAGCGCAATGTTAGGCGGCTCTGGGCACTCTGCAGGGCAGACAGACGGCATCTGGCTGCAGCCCCCAATGAGGTGGTGAGGCCATCATAGCAAAGCTGTCAGCCTGCCTGCAGAGGGGCAGGAGGAACAGGGCTGACGTACCTTTTTCAGGATCAACAGTGATGGTGTACATCTCCTCACCGTCCTCCTGGATCATGTGGAAGGAGATCCAGCAGTTTTGGGAGTCCTTCTCCCTGCACTGCCTGCTCGCCTCTGTCGATGCTTTGACTATGTGGATGTTGGGGCAGGCCTGGGAGCAGTTCTTCTCAAAGGGGCCGCTCTTGAAGGCATTGCACTCCACGCAGGAACTACAAAACAGGTGGCCACAGCTCACCTCTGTGGGGGCAAAGGCCCTCTCACCTGGCTTTGGCTATGGCTGGGCTCTGTCCAAGTACAGGCAGAGCTTGGCTGTGCCTGCCCAGGAGATGGCAGGGATCCCCACTGGCCTCTGGGCCATCTCCGTGCATGTGACTCACATGTATCTGCTGCAGGGTGAGGGGCAGCCGGGGCACTCCTGGCAGAATGGGGGCTGGTATCCCCCTCGGCACTGGCAACGGTTGCAGTGGCAGGTCCCGCGGTGGCTGCACTCATTGCCACGGACGTTCAAGCAGCCATCTGTCGACTTTTTGCACTGGCAGGCACTGCCTTGGTACATGGGCGTGCACTTGCACTCCCCACAGTCGCACTTCCCGCGGTCTGCAGGGGAAGACCTTTCAGACCAGGATCCCACAGACAGCCAGTCACCCTCCCTCTGCTCATGCTTGGAAAGCGTCACCCACCCTGCACTTTCCATAACACCCTCCATATCAAGGAGGTCTGGCAGGCTGGTATGGTGGGACTTAGGTCCCCCAAGCCCACCCGCTTGGATTTTGGCAAGGAAAATCAGAATCTGCCTGGGGATTTAATCTTTCTAAACTGTGCCCCGATGGAGAACCCATCACACAGATACATTACCTTTGCCACCACAGAGGGAGCCATTGTGAAACTCGCAGTTCATGTTGTCGCACTCGCAGAAGGTGCCATAGATCTGCTTGTCTGGCACATCGCTGGTGTGGCAGATGCACTGCCCACACACACAGTCCCCCAGCCCTGAGCAGATGACTGAGCTGTTGTCCTTCCGGCAGCTGCCCTCCAGCTCCTTGCTGGTCTTGCCTTTGGTTTCGCACTCACAGTTCTTCCCCGTGTAGCCTGAATTGCAGCTGCCATTAAAGGAGATAAGCAAGCCTGGGTCAGTGGCCACAAGAAATGCTGTAATGCTGTGGAGCCAGCATGAAGCCCAGATCTCAGTCAAAGTGGAGCAAATGTGGGACAGCCTCACTGAAACCCAAGCAAGGTATGTCGGCGCTAACTCTGTGCTGGACCAGGGTGGCTGATCAGGAGGAAACCTCATAAACATTGCTCTTCCTGCTGATCATATTTACACCACCAAACAATTGCCCAGAAAGCACTGTTATGCTCATAATTCCCAAACCCTTGCCAAGGAGATCTGAGTAGTTCCTGAGGAAACCTAGTCTTTTCCTCTCCCTGTCACTGAGGGGCCATGAAGCAATAATTGCACTTAAAGACCTGTGTGAACTACAGACCCAAAGTGGGACTTTGAGAGACTTCTACAGAAATCTGTGTCTGCTCGATGTGTGGCTTAGTGGATAGTTGGATGGATGGGGGGGTGGATGCCCTCAAGAAAGCAGCAGAGGCTCCATCAACAGAAGAGAGAGCTCACTGTGTTCCCTGCCTCCATGAAATGTAAAGTGCCTCTCTGAATATGAAAATTGGTGCAAATCTGCGGAGTCAGGCCAGGACTGATTACCATGTGTACACCTTCGATCAGCTGCACATTTTCCAGGCACAGAGGTGCTTGGAGGAACCTAGTGCACCAAGCAGCTGCCCTCAGCTTGGGCCAACAGCCTCTCCCAGCAGCTCCCCAGCTTTGGCAGCATTTGAAACAGTTTTGGAGAGACAGCAGATACCTGCAGATCCCACAGATGATGCTGCCTTTCCCACTGCAGGCAGTTGGATCAGGCTGCTCATTGCAGCTGCAGTTGCAGTTGCTGTCCAGGTGGACAGTGAGGGTGTCTGTGAAGCCCAGTGGCCGGATGGTGAAGGACTGACTTTTGATGCATTCCTTGGCCGTGACCTTTACTTTGAAGGTGATCTAGAAAGTGCAGAGTGAGAAAGGGAAGAGCCAGAGGCTGTGAGGAAGCTTCAGCAATCGGAGGATGGTATCGGCCTCAGGCTGAGCGCATGCACATACAGCACAATGAAGGATTTCCCCATCATACAGGATTTTGGACACTGTTGGCACTAAATTAAATAAATAAAGTAACTTGAAAGCTTGGAACAACACACTTGCTTCCTGTCACTAACCAGGATGGGCATCAGGAACCTTGTGAGCTGTGGGGCACTCCTGGTATGGAGGAACATACCTCATCATTGATCTTGACATTGTCGCACTGCCCTCTCGCTTCATCCAAGATGGGCTTGTCTTGACTGCACATGGAGTCATATTTGACATCCAGAATGTCCGGCACGGTAGAGTGGTCCAGGATGATCCGTGAGGAGAGGTTCTGTGGGAAAATGTTGGAGAAAGTGCCATCAGTCCAAGAGAAGACCAAAGTAAGGGGGTGTGGGGTTGCAGGTCAGGGCTTCCCCCCAGCCCAGGAGGTAGGGGCAGGGATCTCAGTTGCCTAGGGTGGTCTGGGAAAGGCAGACAATAGCATCGGAGAGACAGGAACCTCTTGGTTGCTGTGGGCAGAGGGACTCAGCATGTTCTGTCCTCAAAGTCCCAATCCCGACTGCTCTCTGACAGTGAGGACACACAATGAGAACCTTTCCCTGCTCCAAGCTCTGTGAGACTAGTGAAACAGGTTCCTCCAGCACTTACATTGTAGGCCACCTGGATAAGTTCAATGATGTTGCTGGAGTCCTCATTCAGCTCACCCACAGCTGACTTTGGGATCATCTCACTGAGTTTCTGCCAACAGAAAGTAAAAAGGTAAGCAGTCCCTGCCATGTGATGTCAGAGCAGGAGTCAAGGCAGGAGGACAGGCACAGCTGTTTCTGTCCTCCTGGGAAGGGACAGGAGGCGCATGGACCACGTGAAGTCTCCCTACCTTGTAAACATCCACCATCTTACTGGTGACAGCAAAAATGGGCTGAATGTTGTTTTCAGCAAGTTTCTGGATCAGCTGACCAACAGATGGGTAGTCCTAGGTAGGGAGAGGCATGCTGCACTCAGTGAGATCTTCCCCACCAGCACAAGGATGGACAATTTAGGTTTCACAGATCAGATTATGGTGATTATGGTGATCTTGTGGTGTCAGTAACAGGCTTTATACCGAGGTGCCCAGAGCTGTCCCTGGGTACTTACAAACTCATTGCTCTTTTTGTACATGTTGTCCTCCAAGTGGCACTGGCCGTCATTGGGGGTCAGGATGGCCCCAAGCTTGCCGTCGCCAGCGAAGTGGAAGCCATCATCAGTAGCATACACAAGCAGGCGGGTCACATTGCGCCAGCCAATCAAGTCCTGTAAGTGACATGAAGACTTGACCCTGAGTGGGCTGGAGAATGGTGCCAGTGGGCACAGTACAATCCTTGCCAAAGCACAGCAAGTCTTGTGTTGGCCATGGTGTGGGACAGGGGTCATGGAATAAATGGGTTCAGGAGATCAGTGTCAGGAGGCTGGGTAAGATGCTCTCTTGTACCCCCTCCAGAGTAACCTGTGCCGCTGCTGAATCAAGACTTGTACACAATGGGCTTCCAGAGCCCACCTGGAGAGGGGCATAACCACCTCCTAAGGGATAGTGCATGAGCGTGGATTGCAGCCCTCACACCTGCCCACAGCTGCTGGCAGAGGGGTGGATGTGGGGACTCACCCCACACACTGCTGCCTGCATCATGGCATCCAGTCCTCCCTCTGGGGCGTCCAGGTTCCCTGAGATAAACTGCTTCCCCACTTCGCTCTCAAACCTCTCGGCATCGTCGGTCAATGAGAGGATGTGCTTGAAGGCAAAGGGAGGTTGGCATTGCTTGTCCTTGTTGGGGCAGGGGTTCTGCAGCTTCTCAGGATGTGTGTTCACGAAAGGCAGCACAGTCTTGTCCACGAAGGAGCCAAACCCTAGGGCACCCAGCACCATAGTATCAGGGACAGGAGCAGGCAGGGACCAGCAGACATCCCTGCAGCACAGGGCATGGACAATCTGCTGACCCTTGTCTAAGAGTCCATCTCCCTTGCCCCAGCACACTTTCCAGCTTGGCAGAGGATGGGGCATGCTGTACACTACCTGTATCCTGCTCCAGCCCTGTGATTCTTCCTGGCAGCAAACAGCTGTGCCAGGGTCCTGTGCCAAAGACAGGCTCACCTATGCGGCGAGATGGTGTGGTGCTCTCCAGTGCCCTAAGCAGCTCCCCTCCCAGCTTCTTCACCTTCTCCAGGTCATCCAGCATGGAGAAGGAGAGGTCCATGAGGTAGTAGAGATCAATGGGGTACCCCATGGCGCGGCGAAACTTCACCTCAAATACAGCTGGCTGGCCTGCGGGACCAGGACGCTGGGATCAGCTCCCATGCTGTGGCTCACATCTTGCCTCATCACCCACCTCCCATCCTGCCCCTCATTGGGATCCTCCTCTCTTTTGGAAGAAAAAGGCAGAAAATATGGGCTGTGATGTGCCCTGAGCCTGGGGGCAAATGGAAGGGCATTGGGAACACCAGGGAAACCATACCTGTCCTCAGTTTCAGGTGTACCTCCTGGGGAGTCAGCTGTATGTCATTGCTTAAGGGACTGTTCTGCATCTTCCTAATGTCATTGACTGGAAACTCGATCTCATTTTCTGGGCATCCCATCTGCTTCAGCTGCTCGGTGGTGTCACAGCGGATGGAGTCTGGCTCACCGGCTTTAGTGAAATTCTGCGTGTTGCCACATTAGCAGGAAAAAATCAGAGGAGCACAAGGTGAAAGGGCTCATTACAAGATCACCCAGCTCCCAAAACATGATGTCGGTGGAGAAAGGAAAGTTCAAGGCTCCTGTCTGTCAGATCCCCCCTGGCCCCATCCACCATGCAGGACTTGAAACACTCCAACAATGCAGTCTCCCCCCTCCACCACAGGCAGAGCCAGATGAGCAGAGTGACCACTCTGCCACCTGTTAGTTAACTTCTGGGGGCTGACAGCATGAGTGGCTATGTGAACCTACCAGCTTCTTGCACCAGGCACAGCCAGGACCAGACTGGATGCAGTCCTTGCATGTCCCCACCTTGATCTTGGGGCACTCCATAGCAAAGGCTGAAACAGAGAGAAGATAGAGTTGGTATGGTGGAGACTGAGGAGAGGCCAGTCTGCAGTGGCGGCAGCCATGGGGTGCTTTGACACCCAGCACTGGGCACCCATGCTGTCCTGAGCCCACCCTGCCTATAAAACCCACACTGAGGACCCTGGCAGGAGATCTCACCTGTCTTGCTGACCTTCAGCTGGGCTGGCTTAACTCCAGATCTCAGGAAATGCAGGATCTGGCCTTTGCACGTGTCTCAATGCCATGTTCCCACCACTGCTGAGCAGTATTTGGGTTCCTCCGCTATTTCACTGCCCATGTAAGGTGCTGGGGGAAAGGCAGTGAGGACGGGCAGGTCAGGCTCACCTGTCATCACCAGCAGCAGCACCCAGGTCACTACCAGCAGCTGGAGGCAGCAGTCACGCAACATTTTCTGCAGGACAAAAAGCATCCCTGTGACCACCTTGTGCATGGCAGCTGCAGGAAAGGGAGCCCTTGAGCCACAAAGAAAGAGAAGGGTGGTCCCAGAGGGATGTGCCCTTCCTGCAGCTCTCAGCACAGGCAGAGCTTGAGAGCATGACCCTGCCACAACCCTGAGAGTTGGGCAGCTGGAGTCAAGGCACCCTGGGTGTATGGGCTCACTCAGGATGGGTGCTGGTGTGCTTTTACAGAAATAAGTTGGTTTCCAATAAACATAGCTTTTGGACTAAATGTGGAATACCATAGAGTGGGAACTAACTTGCAGCATATTGCTATGCATTCAGCTGAACTGTTGCAAAGCTCGATGTAGTGTTTATCCAGACTCTTTAATCTATATGATATTTTATCTACGTAACATTGGAAAATCTCAATCACTGCATTTAGTTTTTACTAGACAGTTTTTCAGCTTCTGTGTCGAGCTATATTTGTATGGAGACTGGAATCAACATTAACAAAAGGACTATTTCTATTAATTAGCTAGCAAGGTGTACTAGATACATGGGGAAAAAAAGTCTATTACTACTTTACATTTAAATGTTTCATCAAGGAAATGAAGTATTTCTTGTAGTGAATTAGTATAAGTTTTTCTGCTGACGGTTTTCAATGTCCGGGCATGGGTGACTGACATCCTAGGAGAACCACAGTCCTATTTCTGGGGGAAGAGGAAAGGCTGGCTTGCACTGCATGCTGAGGTCCAGCCTGATGATGTGGCAATCACCAAGCTGGCTCTTGTACAATGTGAAGGTCAAGTAAGAAGGACAGGGTGTTGGAATCAGACCTATATGGGGAAGGGGACAGAATGTGATGCTGTGGGTGGGGGCTCTGACCGCTGGGCTGCACATTTCTTACTGGCATTCAGCGAAGGTCTCCCAGCACACCATTCAAACCCCACAAGCCCTTGCTATCCTCAGTTACACGAGCACTTCAGAGCATGACAGAGACTCTGTTCTTCACTTGCACATTCTCACATTTCTTGTCTTTGCTGTTCACACTACTCACTTCTTGGCCCAAAGCACCTCTCCTGATCCCAGAAATTTATGTCATCAATAAAGTTGATTAAATCACTCTCAGGGAGTGATTTTTCAGTGTCCTTTCCATGGTGTCATTGAGATCATGTTCATTAATGCCATCATTTCTTCTAATGCCTTTCCCCGGGCACTGCCCTGGAGGAAAACCCAACAGTCACAGCCTTGCAACACAGATGCACATGGGGAAGTGAGAAAAGAGGAATTTGTTAAAAGAGGAAAAAGGAATAAGAAAGCACAAGGAACAATAAACATTGCCATTTGTAGCAATATTAGACACAGCATCCAAAAACCAGGCCATTAGTTTTGAAATAGTTCTGACGCTACCCTGAGCAAGAAAACAACCACTCCCTGGCTCCTGCAACTCGGCACGTCACCCCCTCTTGTGAATCTACCAAATTAATGGCTCACAGTCAAATGAAAATGAGAAAACAAGATAAACCTTCAAAAGGCAATGGGGCCAGGTTAATAAAAGAGAGCAGCTCAGATCCTCTTCTGAGATGTCAGGATGCCCTTTCTTACTTCTTCAGCCTCAGTAAGATATCAGATAAGTAAGGGATGACACTGATCAGCCTTGAAAGAAAGTCTGGTCTCCCCCTGAGAGCAGAAAAAACAGTCTAGGTAGGTCAATGGGTGTAATTTCCATGGTATTTGCACAGTGAAGTTTGGTGCCCAGCTGTAGTATGGACTTCAAGATGTGGCAGGATTGCTAAGAAGCCATCTGGATATGAAGGTTTGCAGCCTTGGGAACCCCACCCTGCCCTGGAACCAGCTTCCCTGGCAAAGCTCCAGCAGCCTTGCCACCACACAGCTGCACAGGCAACAAGAGGCACCTCTGCGGTCACCCACTCAAACCCTCACTGTGGCATGGCCCAGGAGCTCACTCTGCGGTGTCTGGCCCAAGATCATCCTGGGAGGGTGGAGAGAGCCTTCCTTTACAAAGACATCCTCTGCAAGTCTCTCTCAACCACCACAGTTCACCTTTGTTGGTAAGTCTTTGAGGGCATTGCTTATTGTCACAGCATTGCTTATTGTCACAGCTTCAAGATTCCATCCTGCAAGATCCACACTTGCTGTTCTTAGCTGGCCCAACACATTTTTGTCAACTCCAAATACTGCCAGCAGCGTTTGAGCTTGCAGACAACAGCTAAAAACTCTTAAAATATAAAAAAAGGAAAAGCTCTTAACAGTAAAATCTTTTAAAAAGGTGAGGTGAGCACCAGATCCCTGTTGGACCCTCCTGGGCACACCTTGCTAGGAAATTACTTTCATCACTTGTTTGGGCTGTGGCACCCTGTGCCTGGGATGTGCCTGGTAACCTGTGCCAGCCCAACTTGAGAGATCCTCCAAGAGCAACATCACACTTCTAGGCATAGCTGGCTCCATCATGACCACAGTTAATGTACTCTTAGCTGTATTCACACTCTTCAGTTGTTACTGGCTGTTGCCTGTATGTGCTTTGCTGCATGTGCCTAGTTAATTAGTAGTACCCTGGGGATACTGAAAATAGTGTGAGCTCTTATTTCTGCAAACCCTCCAAAAAAACAGAGCCAGAGAAACAGGCTCTTGCCCAGCAACACCTGCCACTGCTGGCAGGAGGGAAGAGTCACACCAACCCTTGTTTCATTGGAAACCTAATTAGGTTCCAGCTCTTCTACAAGATAGAAGTTCTCACACTGGGCTCTGGGGACCAAAGCCACGGGCTGGACGAGCTCCTACCATTCCACCTGCCCAATGTTTCCACGTGTTTAACTTCTTCTGCTATGTCAAGGTGTGGAATGATGATGGGTTGGACTGAGGCTCTGTGACCTCCTCGTGCTTGCTGGGGGTTAGAGGTTTCTGCTTACAGGCTCATCTCACAAAATAAGGCAAGTTTCAATTAAAACTTGATTTAAAAAAAACCCTCCTAAACCCCACAAATAAAGTGGGAACCTAAACATATGCCCAGCTCTGCCTGCTACTGAGTTTTGTAATGTACAGTTCATTTTGTGGGGTGGATTGGATGCCCTTCTAATCCCCAAACTTGTTTTTTTATCCTGTCACAAAAACTTAAAGAATACCCTGATACTAGGGGAGAGCAGCAGAAGAAAGCTCACCACTTCTTTTCTTCTGCTGTGGAGGGAAATTATGCATGGGTATGTGGGTGGATAAGTGTGTATGTGACGTAGGGTGACTTTCAAAGAGGACAAATAGGGCTTCTGCTTCAGTGTGCCACCTTATAGTGTTCAGGGGAGGGGAAAGGTGTGACTGATTTAGCAGGGCCTCAGCAGCATTTTCTTCAACCCCCTTGGTGATCCCTTTGGCTCAGTCCTGGTCTCGTACTGCCACAGCCCGTCCTGGGTGATCTTCTCCTGGGTGTGCTCTGCCTGGGATGTTGGCTATTTTTTCTCTTTTTCATAAATTAAGGCATGGAGAGGGATGGACACAGTCCATCCTCCTGTCCTGGTGTGAAGGAGCAGAACTGCACAACTTTACAACCATCTTCATCCAGGGTGGGGAGTGGGATGCCAAGACCATGTACACTGGCTAGGGGCAAAATGCACTGCCACCGGGATCTGCTCCCTGGGCAGGGTTGTGTGATGGCATCAGCACTGGGGGTACAAGGCTGCACCCCAGGACCAGGGTTCTTCTTGGCTCTGAGTGCTGATCTTCTTGCCACATGCCTTGGGTGGCATGGGCCTGGGGCTCTGCATCACCAAGAGCCCTTTGCAGAAGCCATCAGGGTATTCCATCTACGGAGCGTCTCTTGCTTGCTATATGTTATATACCTGACATGGCTCAGGAAGAGCAAGATGCTCCTGAAGGGTCTGCAAGCCATAAAACGTGAAGGTGGCCTTAGGGAAGGTGCATGAAGAAAGGGCTGAGTGCTGTCCTGTGTGCAAGCAGGGAGCAGAGCTTGGGCACGCCAGCCTCTGAGGGCACTGGGAACGCTGGGCGGTGTCAGTGGGATGGAACAGGCTGCTGCACAGCATGGAAGAGCAAGTTGGGATTTATAAATAGGCTTAATGTTGATGCTAGTGGCAATATCGTTTCTATAAATGAGTGTTCAACAGAAGAGATGAGTCTCACAGTCTGTTAGCTTCATTTCCCCTTCAGTACTTTGCTAAACATGTTTTCTTACTATATGGGAGGACATGCTCGTGTGCCCAGTATCCTTGGAGGATGTCTGGGGTGTTTGTACCAGACACCTGAATTGGTAAGGTGGCAGAGGTGTCACTGCTTGAGCCTTGATGCTTCTGGGTGCTTCCTCCAAGCACGTGTGGTGTGACATCACGATCATGCTGTGTATTACACCCAGCAGCACTGATCTTTCCCCCTTGCCACCCGCCCTGAGTGCCCCAGACCCCATGCATGAGTGGTAAAAGAGCAGAGCTGGGTAGAGCAGGGATGGGACAGTGGATGACTGTTGGCTTGTGACCATTTCTTCCATCACTTGGTTGTGCAATGCAGGTCGTTCCCATCAAGGCAGATGGCCATACACAGGGCTGCTGGCTGGCTAAGACCATCTCTGTGCAGAGTGTTACAACTCAGTGTGTGTATATAAATTTTTACATATACTTATATATAAAAATTACATAAAAAATGTAAAATATATAAAAATAAACCCGTGCAGAGTATTTTTAGACATATATATATAAAGAATATATATATATATTCCTACGTCCTATTATAGGGAATACACATAAATTTTATATGTATTTGCTTCCAGTAGCCTCCTGTGCCTGCAGGGGACAGGTGTGTGGGTTGAACACTCTCCCAAGTGCACCAAGAGCCTGGCCCATGCTGTCCCTTTGTTCTGAATTCTGAGGTTCTCAGGTACCTATGGGACTCTTGCCCTGCCCTGGGAGGCTGTGGGTTTGCAGAGACACAAGACAGCCTGTCCCCTGGAACTAAAAGAGCTCGTGTTTCATGGGAGTAAAGTTATCACCACCAGCTCTGGGTTGACTCAAATATGTCATGGAATCATGGAGTTGTCAGAGCAGGAAGGGACCTCTAGAGATCATCTAGTCCAACTCCCCTGCTAAAGCAGGATTGCCTAGAGCACATTACTCAGGACTGCATGCAGGTGGGTCTTCAAGATCTCCAGAGAAGGGGATTGCAGCCTGTTCCAGGGCTCTGTCACCCTCACCATAAAGAAGTTTTTCCTCATATTTGAATGGAACTTCCTATGTTCCAGATTGTGCCAGTTGTCCCTTGTCCTGCCACTGGGAGCCATTGGAAAGAGCCTGTCTCCATCTTCCTTCAGCCCACCCTGTAGATACCCATAAGCATCATGTCTTTTTCTGGGAAAAATAAATCACCCTGCACTGTGCTGAGATCACTTGCAACTGAAACAGAACCACAATGAGGACAGAAAAACTGCAAAACCACAAAATGAAGCAGGATGTGATAGCCGCGACATTGAAACGTGACATTTTAAACGGCCTTCCTACACCTTACAGAAGCTGCACACCGGCTTCTGTGCCTGGCCAGTGTGACGCCTCTGTGAGGCTTGTTCGCATTCCTCTTGCCTGGGAGGCTGGGAGCTGGTGCCATGGCATTGGAAAAGCGTTGAAAACAGATGCCAGGCTGACTTCCCTGACACCTGGGTTGTGCCCCACAATTTTCCTGCATCTGAGAGCCATGGAGATTTTGGAAAGATTTTGCTCTCCTCAGGATTAGTTTGCCCACAGCCTCTGTTGCCTTCCCTGCCCACCGCCAGCACTTTCAATGGTTGTCAGCAGACTATTATGCAGTTCCTGGCAGCCATTCCCACCATGCTCACAGCATGGTTCCCTCTTTCCCTCTGAGCTGTCAGATCCAGCAGCTAGGGGTGGGTGCTTGTATGGGAACTGACGAGGAAGAGGAGGGTCCCAGGAGGGGAACCAGTGCACCCTCCAGCCAGCACTACTCTCCCCAGCACTATGTGTGAGGGTGCAGGAGGAGCATGCTGCACCCTCTATGCTCCTCTTTCCAGGCGCACAGGGCAGCAAGGAAGGGGTTGTGTGGGGTCCCAATAACCACCTGCAGTTCCAGGTTTAATCCTATGTCCAAAAGCAAAAACATTACAGATCAGGCAAGCTGCTTTTGCAAAGGCCACACAGACTGACTGCCACACCATGACACATGTGGGAGAGATACCATGCTGAGCTCCCAGAAGGACTCACCCAAGGATTCAAGCGGCGGGAGGTTAGATCAGGAATTATAAAACAAATTAACTGGAAACACCAGAGCTCTGAAACTGCCTTGTCACCTGTCTGCCTCTCACCCCTCCAGAGAGGAGCAACAGAAGCAAAGAAAACAGAGATGCTGTACTCACCCTGCATCAAGCCTTCTCCTCTGTCCTGTGCTTGGGTTGAAGACGGTGTCAACTTCTCAAGCTTAGCTGGGAAAAGCAGCGCTTTGGGAGCTTTGTGATATACCCTAATCCTTCCTTCCTATTTCTGTCTTACAGTCGGCTGGGGCAGAAAGGAGGAAGTCGGAGCGGTGGCTGTGGGAGGGCGTGTTCTCATCCCCCAAACCCCAGCCCCACTCTTCCTGGCCGAAGCATCCTACCCTTTGGGGCTGGGACTGATCTCCTTCCTGGGCTACACCAGTGGGTCTGAAGTCCTCCGACTGTGCCCAGGAAATGGACCCTACCCCAAATCTGCCCCTTTTGCCCCATTTTTAACCTTTTGCAGCAGGGCTGGGGGCTAGGCAAATAATGCTGATAGTGGGGGAAACTGGCTCCTTTGGGAGCTACAAATAGCCCCTGGGTGTGGAGTAGATGGGGATCTGGCTCCATTCAGTCTCTGGGTTGGTCTCTAAAATGTTTCTGTTGGGTTTCACTGCTGGTGTAGCAAGGCCTCCTCACTTTGCAGAGGATGCCAGAGCTGTTCGTGCTGTGGCCCATCTCAGGGCTGGGTGTTTGTTTTTTTAAGCAGCCTTCAAATTTTGTTGCACAGGCTGCAATAACTCCTCCTAATGTACCTGCAACAGTGTTTATCTGAACAGAAAGGAACTGGCTTCTGGCAACTATCTCGTAGTCTCTTTAGGGCACTAAATAATAATAACAATAATAATAACAACAATAATAACAACAATAACAATAACAACAACAATAATAATAATATAGTTTAGAAAATGTACAGTATCATAGATTTTTAGTAAAGATAATGAATGTGAAACTTTGGTTAATTGCTTTGAAGGTTTCCCTTCCAGCAAGCTAACGCTGAGTGACCACGATGCATGATATGACACTGATGCAGTTCACCTGCTGCTGTCTTACAGTTACGGAGCTGCGTTTATTTTTGCAGCAAGCAAAGAGAATTATAGTGCTAGCAGCAGATTTCTGAGCCCTACTGAATGCTGCATGGGTTAGTGTCTTTAATAAAGACAACATAGACCTGTGCTGATTTCGTCACTGCTAGCAAGCATTGTAGCAATTCTTGCAATGGGATGGGAGTGTCGGAGCACCTATGGCCTGGCTGGTGTGGGATAAGGTGGGGAAAGAGTCCCAGGATGAGCCTGCTGGGAGCTGAGATGTCCACCCCAGTTTGCTCAGAAAGCCCGGCTGGCTGCAGGTGGATGCTGCAGAGCAGCCACCAGTCCTGGAGCAGGTGGGCTGGGCTGGATAAAGCTGAGAAATCTGGTGGGTCTTCCTGTCAGCATTGCTGGTTGCAGATCTGGAGGAAGGAAGTATGCTCGAGTGAGATGAGCTGTTGTAATTTTTCCTTTTGTATTGCATAAGGTACTTATCGGGCTGCTCTTTTCTCTTTGATTATTTCATTTGGTTTGTAAAACCACCCTGCTCCCGCTGACAAGCTGAGGGAAGGGGATGGGAGAGTTGGAGCAGTGGCAGCAGACCGGGTATACCATTGGTCCTTGTAGTCCAAAGCTGAAACTCGCTGTCATACTCCATGTTCCTCTAGAGCTGTTTCTCCTGCTCTCTTGTCTTGCAGCTTTGGCCTATGAGTAAACATCCACAACAAAGCACTGCCCCGGGAGACCCTTAACTCCTTTTTTTCCCTAACCACAGCATATCAATACTTGGCCTGGTAGCTTGTTAGTCCTGGCTATTTGCTACATGTATTAGGCAATGAGGAGTTGGGCTATGCCTGTGCTTTCTCAACAGCACGTGGGACAAGATGTCCAAGCAAAAGCAAGCCAGGGCTGGAGAAAGACAGCACTAGGATGCCATTGTACAACCTCTCCTGCTTGCTACTCTCTGCTTCTCCAGTGTGGGTTTCACCTGCACCAGGTCTTTGATACTTCCCAGTCTCAGAACAACTTCAATATTTTTAGAGGATGTCTTTTTGTTTCTACATTTCTCCTTGCTGCTGTTTAAACCTGCTTTAGGTGAAGGGGGTGGGCATCCTTTGGAAACATGCACATGCTTAGTTGCAGTATCTGAATATGTTGCATACTCCCCAACCCAACTGTAAGCATTTGTAAATTTACTGTAAACATTCCTTTAGCCATCTTTATTTTTATTAGTTCCCCTTTTAAATTTTATCTTTACTAGGGTGGGTTGTGTTTCCCCACCTCCCTGACTGCAGGACGGTTGTGATTTTTGCAGGATGCTCTTGAGCAGCTGAGGTGGGGAGCAGGGCATCCAGATGGATGCTCTCAGAGCACTCCCATGCTGATACGCCCTCATCAACCCCTTGGCTGTGTGGAAGAGGCTGCCACCCAGGAGACAGACTCAAGATGCTGGCCTTCTTGCTGGGAACAGCTGTGTTTCCTCTGGCCTTGCTCTTCTCATCCTCTGGCATATTGTTGCTTATCTGTCTGCAAGCCAGAGCTGAACAAGGAACCTGGGGAAAAGGAAAAAGGAAGTTCAGTTGGTGTGGAGAAGTACGAGGCAAGAAGTTTGCTTTGCTTTAGAAACCAGTTACTGGTCAACACAGTATTTGTCATTGTATTTTCTGAGGTTTCAAAAGAGCAGTGGAAAAACCCTGAAGCAAGGGAGGTGATGTGGGTACCTGGGGCTGCTCCGCAGCATCAGACCCTGGGAAACACCGTTCAGAGGAGCATAGGAAGGGCAGTGAAAGGCCAGCTGGGAAACAAGGATGCGCTAACCACAGAGCACCTGTCAAGAGGCTTTGATGTTGTTTTTTTTTAAGAGCAAAACCACTGTGGATCCCAAGGCTGGAGCTTTCTGTTCACCTGGGAGAGAGAAGCAGCTTTGCATTTCACCCCCTCATGTACGCAGCAAGGTGAAGGAAGCGCAGTAGCTATTTTGTCAGAATTCTGTCTGGGTCTGTGACTGCAAGGTCAAAAGTGTGCTTGGGCTCCACAGGGGCTCATCAGGTATTTTTTGCTCTTACAACTACAGAAATAATTTCTGGCAGGAAGTTCCTGAGTTCACTTTTATGCCCTACCGTGGCATCCCCATCTCTGGCTAGTGCTACTGAGAGGCCTCAGCTTTTCCAGAGGCTCACACCAAACTTTGTGTTGGAGGGTCTCTGGTTTCAACCGAAGCAAACCCAACAAACACCCTCTAGCTGGCTCCAGGAACTACCTTTTGGCAGGCTGCCTGTCCCAGTACCAGCCTGAAGGCTATTAACCCCCCTGGCTGCCCATCAAAGCCACTGGCTGCAGAACGCCGGCGTTTAAGATGCCACCGTTACGCTTCAGAGTTAACAGCCCCAAAGCGGGCTGGCTACGGCGGTCCCGAAGGAGCTTCCTGCCTTCTACCCTCTAACCAACGCTGTAGCACTGCCCCAGCCGTCCCGGGAGCCACCGGTACTTGCCGACAAGGCCCGCCCGGGCAGGGGCGTCCCCAGGCCGGGAGAGGCGCGGGAGAGGCGCAGGAGGGACGGGC